>JAKSZT010032026.1:436587-446731 GCA_026826555.1 Tolypeutes matacus | reverse complement strand
ATATACATATACATATACATATACATATACATATACATATACATATACATATACATATACATATACATTACCAGAAGTTTAAATTGGAGGGATAGTGCCCAAGGACTAACATATCAGTTCAAAATAAAACATCACCACCATTTCTTATTAGTTTTCATTGTGAAGGATAAATTTTATGTATATGTTTTCCTTTTTAAATATTCTTAATGGAATTTAGTTTATCATAGTAGCTACATATACAATATGTGCTATTCATTAGCATCATTTCTTTCCCTGTGTCACTATCTCACTCCTTCCTGAGAGGCCCTGAAATGATCACCTAAAGTACTTGCACTCAAGGTCTGCTTCTGAAAGAAGTCGGCCTAAGGTAATTTGTAGAGAAGTGATCCTAGAAAGCTGACCTTCCAGATAAGAATTTGTAATTGGATCGTTCACTGACCAGCAAAATTGGGGAGTGTGAAAACTCCAGTTGTCCCCAGTCATCACAATGACTGAGACTCATTTAATAGGAACAGATGAACTGACATATAACAATGGCATTTTTATGGATTGTAGAATATTTGGGCCTTAAATGATATTAGTAATTGTATTAGTTAGCCAAAGATGTGCTGATGCAAAATACCAGAAATCAGTTGGTTTTTATACAGGGTACTGATTTGGGGTAGAAACTTACAATCACAATGCCCTAATGAATCCAACTCAAGGTACAATATGAGGTACTTTTTCAGAGTCTGTTGCCACCTGTTGATGCAAGATGGCAGGTGATGTTTGCAATGGTTCATGCTTCCTCTCCCTTTTAAGGCACTGTGATCTTAACTTCTTCCAATATCAGCTGTAGCCTGGGATGCCTTGTCTCTCTCCTTGGGCTTGTTTCTCTCTGGGCTCAGCTACTCTGTTCTCTCCACAAGGCCAGATGTAGACTATCAGGATCTCTCTTCCTGGGGCCTCAACCATGTCTATGGAGACATCTCTATTCCTCTTTGTTCTTCTCCTGTGTGTTTACTTCCCAGGGCCTCAGCTCAAAAATTCAAACTCCCTTCTCTGTGGTGTGGTTTCCCTGTGAGTCCCTGTCCACTAAGGGGATAGGGATTAAATATCCTACTGATGTGGCCCAATCAAAGCCTTAATCATTATTTAATCAAGTAAAAGTGAAACCTCTGAATCCAATATTATCTAATAAGTCCAGAGGAACAGACCAGTTTACAAACATAATCCTATATCTATTTTTTGGAATTTATAAACAACTTCAAACTGCTACACCCCACTCTCTGAATTCCTAAAAGACATTACAATATTCAAAAAAAAACATATTTCAGTAGCAATACTCAGTGCAAAATCATATCACAATCAGTTTATGAAAATACAGTTTGTCTTGGGGCAAAGTTCCATCTCCCGTCTGCTATAGACCTCTGAAACTTACAAAACCATTTATCTTCTTCCAATACACAAATGGACAGATAAAGGACAAACATTTTCATTACCATAAGAAGAAATTGGAACAGAAACATGAGTCATGGGTCCTCTACAGTTCAGTAAACCTGCAGGACATACTCCATTTGATTTCAAAGTCTGAGAGTCATTCTTAAGATGATGGTTTCTTCTCCCTGTGGCCACATGGGGACCTACCCTTTCCACAGGCTTTCCCAATGGCCATTTTCTTGGTTCCACCCTCATCAAGCTTCTGGTTGGTGACCAAGTTCCATACCTCACCCATTAAGAGTGCTGGGGTGATTGCTACACTTTACCCATATTTGGATTAGAGTCTTAACCCCCCTAGTACAGAGAAGACAACATTCTCCCTAACCTTTATTCAGGCCCAGCCCTCTCAGAGCAACAAGTTGTTGACCTGACCTTACCTATTCCATGGGGACAGGCCTGCCCCTCTCAGACTTATGGGGTGTCAAATCCAACCTCCCTAATCCCCAGGGAATGTTCTCTACCCTTTATGTACCCGTGGGGGGGGCAAAATTCTCCCTGAATATCATGTAGGAATGTCCACCCTCTTCAACTGCTGGGGCAAACACACTCTCTGTACACATGAGTGGGGTTCCTCTCTTGGCCCATACAGATGTCTTAATTCCAGATCCCTGTTTCCATGGTTTTCCTTTTGAAGTCATTTCCCCTTCAATCTCTCCCTTCTATGTCCCTTTGAGTCCAAGCTGACAGTGATTTTGTTCATACAGTTCTCTCAAAAAGCTTGCTGGTTTAGCATGCAAGAAGCAGGGGTCCAAACCATCAGACAGTAAGACTTTCCACATGTCTTTCCTAGGTAAATGCCTTTTCAATCATGATTTACAAGTTCCAAGTTTAGTTAAGTCCTCAAATGAGACACTATCATCTGGGGACTTGATTTCCAGAAGATTGTAATTTCCAGAATCAGTTTCTGGTTTTGTGCACAACTCAGTACTTAGCTTATCTAGTTTGTCTAGCATTTTGGTATAAAGTGCAGGGAGAAGCCAAGCTGCATTCTCCAAATTTACTTTGGAAAGTTCTTCAGCTAAATGACCAGGTTCACTATTTTCAAATTCTGCCTTCTGTAAAACAACAGGAGTTAATCTTGCTAAGTTCTCTGCAACTTTAAAACACTGATTGCCTTTCCTCCAGTTTCCAATAATAGTTTCATCATTTACTTCTAAGGCCTCATAATAAGTATCTTTAGAGTCCATATTGCTATCAACAGTCTTTTCAAAGCACTGTAGGTCTTTTCTTCCAAGCATCTCACAATTCCTCCAAAAAATTCCCCTTACCCATTTATAAAACTGTTTCAGTGTTTTGGTAATTGCAAAAGCATGACCTCACTCACTACCACCAAATTCTGTATTAGTCAGCCAAATGGGTGCTGATGCAAAATACCAAAAATCAGTTGGTTTTTATAAAAGGTTTTGATTTTGGGTAGTAGCTTACAGTCACAAGGCCCTAAAGAATCTAATGCAAGTCACCATAAGAGGTACTTTCTCACCCAGAGTATGTTGCCATGTGCTGATAGACATTGGTAGTAGATGTCTATGGGGGTTCAGGCTCTCTTATCTGCCAATGTCTGCAAGGGTTCAGGCTTCCTCTCCCCCTTAAAGCTCTGTGGTCCCAGCTTCTTCCAATATGAGCTGTAGGCCCAGATAAGTCTCGTCTCTCTCCTAAGGCTTGTTCCTCTCTGGGCTCAGCTGCTCTGCTCTTACCACAAGGCAAGCTGTAGACTATAAGGCTCTATCTTCCTGAGGCCTCTCTTGTGTCTATGGAGGCATATATATTCCTCTGTGTTCTTTCCTGCATGTTTACTTACTGGGGATCCAGCTCAAAAATTCTAAACTCCCTTCTCTGTGGTGTGGTTTCTATGTGAGTCCCTACCCACCAAGGGGATGGGCACTCAAGGTCCTACTGATGTGGCCCAATCAAAGCCTTAATTATTATTTAATCAAGTACAAGGGAAACCTCTGAATTCATTATAATCGAATATGCCCAGAGGAACAGACCAGTTTACAAACATAATCCATACACTGTTTTTGGAATTCATAAACAATATCAAACTGCTACAGTAATTTTGAAGAAAGAATTATTAGTCACCACCATAAACTTTACAGCATAATGGAAGAGACCTTTATCTCCTTTAGCTAAAGAATGGACTGCTGTTAAATTCAAGCCCACACATTTGTTATAAGAGAGCTATAATTGCAAATGCATCTGAATTCACAGCCCCAGCAAGTATCCTATACCTAAATTAAGGCCATGATAGTCAGTGTGCCCCTAATTAAAATCTCTTGGCTAGCAGAAGGACCTGATACCCTCGCTGAAGGAAATACTTAATGAATATGCATTTAGGTGCCAGGCAAAGACTTCTGAAGATGGTCCTAATATGATACTGAGGTGGTTCTTGGCAGTCTTGGAAAAATGACAGTCTTAAATACATGAGATAGCAGTGTCTGAAGATTCATGTCAGACTGTTGAATAAGAGGATAAAAAGCCAAGAACAGAGAGTGTGTTTGAGATGATTTGTTATGTAAGGTGAGTTACCTAGAATCCCCAGGAGTATCCAGAGTGTAATGGAATACATACTCAAGGAGATCAAAAATTAGTCTGCTACCAATCATGTTAAGCTTTTCATGACAACATGTTCTTTGTGGACAACTTCTGAAAAAACTTATTCTCTTCTGTCTGAAATAGAATTTCTAAGAAACCATATTTTTGTTGGATTGGTGATTGTTGCTAGAGAACTTCTCTTTGCCCTCAACATATGATACACATATGCTCTGTACTATAGGAGACCATCCTTGTTGAACAACTTCTGAGTTCTGTTTGACTTAGCATATAGAATGTAGTATATTTTATTCTGTGCTCTGCAGATTCCCCTTGGCCCTTGTTCCAACCCAACTCCTGAATGGCATGGTTTGGGTTCTCTGTGAGAACAAAGAATGCACCAGGTCATACATAAGCTTTATTTGGATTTACAGATAGAAGAGATTCTCCCATCAGAGAATGAAGGTAGCACTCTGAACAGAGACAGGAAATTGAGGGGTGATATTAAGGGTTTCAGAACAAAGCCATTCTACAGGGTATGAGTACAGAGTTCCTGCTAGGGTCCCATGATGACAGATATGGGGATTGGTGATGTTATCACAGGAATGAAGTTTTATCATTCTGAGGATATTATGGTGTACAATACCATCTATACATCCTTCCCCTCTGGGGGGTGTTGTTAACTTTAACTTATGTCCAGGTCATACAGGAAGCTACATACTGAAGACTTAGGAGGGCCTAGGCCCTGGGTTCTCAAAATGCTCTAGAATTGAAGAACTCAATCCAGCTGCTACGCGTATTAGTATATGGCAGCTGTAATGTAAACCTATCTCAAGAAATTGTCCTGGATTTTTAAAAAATGCCTAACTAAAGACCATACTCACGTCCTGGGGGCAGCCCAGATATAATGACTGCTTCATGTGAGTCCACAAAAGAGCAACCACTTGGCCACATGTGGGACAACTCGGAAGGTCCACCCTGGCTCCAGACCTCCTCAAGGGGGCAGCTGAGATCTCAGTTGTGACTGCACTACTGGTCAACTCCCTGCACACAGTTCTGATATTTTTGTTACTTGTTGTATTGAACCCAAGAGCACTCCCACAAAATTTATTGTGTGACAATCTCTACCTCAAAGTTTTTGTCTCAAGAATGTCCTAGTGTGCCCCTGAGTGTGGGAAGGGTAAGAGTAGAGTGATACTTATTCTCCTTACTTTCTGCCAGCTGGTTTGTTTCCTAGGCCTGTACTCTAGCCAGACTCACAGCATCTGTTAGAGGGTCTTCTTTATAGAGCCACTTAGTATGATGTCTTATACCTTATGTACTACTTGTTCTTACCTAGGAGACTTGCTTTAGGTGCAGGTAATATGACACATTGATTTTTAATATAGACTGCACATATTTAGGCAAGCATGCCCTACATCAGAGTAGGAATGTCCACTTGGGTAAGACTAAACATCCAAATCAGAAGCCTAACTACCATCTAGATAATGTATTCTCTACTAAGCACATTAAATTGCAAATCTTACAGCTCACCTTGGTTATGCAATTGCATTAACTTTTGTATTTCCCTCTGGCAGCTGTGAACTTCAATTTTTACATGAGTTCACTTTAATTTGTTCAATGACTTCTTTGTTTATTTGGGGCTCTGTGATAACATGCAAAGATGTTAATAATTGATATGTCTTCTTGGTGGTTTTCTCCTTTTATTAATATAAAGTGTACTACTTTGTCTCTTACAGCAGCTTTTGACAATCTCTTTTTTCTGATATTATGGCCATGTCAGACCTCTTTTAGTTAGTAGTTGCATGGAAAATTATTTTCCATGCTTTCACTTTATGTCCTATATGTGCAATTGGGTCTAGAGTGAGACTCTTGTGAAAACATATAGTAGGATGAAGCTTTTTTAAAAACGTTTTTTATTTTTTTAATTTTTAGAAAAGATTTAAATTACATAAATGTTACATAAAAATATACGGGAATCTCATATACCTCACCTCACCCCTCCCACAATTTCCCACATTAACAACATCTTTCATTAGTGTGGTACATTTGTTACAATCAAAGAACACATATTGAAGAATTGCTAGCCATGGACTATAGTTTACATTATAGTTTACACTGTGCTCTGCACATTTTTATAAGTTATGAAAAAAATGTAAAATGGCCAGTATCTGTCATTACAATGTCATATAGGACAATTTCAATATCCCAAAAATGCCCCCATATTGCACCTATTCTTCCCTCTCCCTCCCCTCAGAAACTCTCGTGGCCACTGCCTTTATATCAATGATACAAGTTCTTCCATTGGCGGAATTATCATAAGTCTACTTTAGTCCATGGTTGTTTTAAACCCTTATGTTTGTTCATTATTCAATCTTGAGGATTTGAGGATGGTGATGTCTACCCTGTCTACAATTGAAAGGGGGTTTAGATGCCATGGGACAGATGGATGGAACAGTTTTGCTTGCAATTGCAGATACTCTCTGCTTCCTGGGATGGGTGTTGTCCATCATTATCCTTTTATTAGTTGTCCTGGATGAGTCCAATGAACTGATGAGTTGGTGTTGCAGAGCCTCAAAGCAGCTCCCTCAGATAGCTGTTTACCCTTCTTCCAATTTTTTTGTAAGGGAGTTGAACTTTGCTTACCTACTTTGATGCCATCTTCCCGGAAGTGCCCCTGGATCAAGCTTTTTAATCCATCCCACCAATCTGTGACTTTTCATTGGAGAGTTCCCTCTATTTATATTCAGAAAAATTATTGAGACGGCAGCACTTACTTCTGCCATTTTTTCCTTTGAATCTTGTACTTCTTGCACACTTATTGTCCCTTATTTCATCTTATGAAGTTTTATTAGGGCTTTAGTTGATTTCTTGTAATGAGAAGGATCAATCTTTTCATTTATGTGTGAATATATATAATACTATATAAAGAACATATATTAAATATATATTTATAAAGAAATGTATATTATATATATTAAATATTATCTTTGTGGTTACCTTGTACTTTGTATTTAATATCCTAAGTCTTTCACAAAGTACATTGAAATGATACCAATTTAAATTCAAGTGCATACTCTTTCTC
This sequence comes from Tolypeutes matacus, assembly GCA_026826555.1. Lineage (NCBI taxonomy): Eukaryota > Metazoa > Chordata > Mammalia > Cingulata > Chlamyphoridae > Tolypeutes > Tolypeutes matacus. The sequence goes on along the minus strand of JAKSZT010032026.1, from coordinate 439,638 downwards.
TGCTCCTATACCTATCCTTTACACTTCTTTCTGTTGTTTTTGTCAAGTATTATCTCTTTATATTTTGTATACCCATAATATAGAAATAGTATTATATTCAATTGAATTCTAAATCCTGTATGAAATGAAAATGTATAGCTGCATACCAAGAATACAATATTAAAAAAAAAAAAAAAAAAGAATACATCAGTACTGGCGTTTGGATTTACCCATGAAGTTATTTTTACTGGAGGTATTTATTTCTTCATATGGTTCCAAGCTACTATTCTCTTTTGTTTTCAAACTTAAAAACTCCTTTTAGCATTTCTTGAAGGGAAGTTAACATGTTGATGAATTCCCTTAGCTTATATTTATCTGGGAGTGTCTTAAATATTTCCTCAGTTTTTAAACAAATAAGTTTTATTGATATATGTTAATAAAGCATAAATCCATTCAAAGTGTAAAATCAATGGTATTCAGTGTAATCACATATTTGTGCATTCATCACTTCAATTATTCTTAAACCACTTTCATTATTCCAATAATAATAATAAACAACAAACAAACAAAACTCAATTTCAATTTCTCAATGCTTCTGCTGCCCTACATAGGGTCTTTCTACTATATTTGTATTTATATTTTGAAACAAGAGTCTTATGTATGCAATGCACCCATATTTGTGTTTTGCATGAGGTTTTACTATTTTATAAAGTTTAATGTTATAGTTTTAGCTTTCCTTCTGGTAATATACATGACCTTAGACTTCTCCTTTCAACCACTGTAATACCCATATAATAGCTCTGCTACTTACAAACAAAATGATACGCTTCCATCATTCCTATTCATTTCCAAAGATTTAAAAACAATCTTTTCACCAATTCTGCACACATTAACCCTCGGTTTTCCATTCTCTACCCTCCTTCTGTTTTCTGGTGATGTATATTTTAATTATTAATACCATGAGTTCACACAATATATTTATTTCATAATAGCACACTTATACAGTCTTTGTCCTTTTGTGTCTGGGTTGCTTCACTCAATATAGTGTCCTCTAGGTTCATCTATGTGGTCTTGATTTCTTCTTACAGCTGCATAATATTCTATTGTGTGTATACACCACAATTTGTTTCTCCATTCATCAGTTAATGGATGCTTTGGTTGTTTCCAACTTTTGGCAATCATGAATGATGCCTCTGTGAAAAACTGTTGTGATATTTATTGGGATTTCATTGTATCTATAAATCAGTTTGGGCAGAATTGACACAATAACAATATCCACTCTTCCAATCCATGAAAATAGAATGCTTTCTATTTATTTAAGTCTTCCTCAGTTTCTTTCACCAATGTTTGTATTTTTATGAATACAGGTCCTTTTGTTAAGTTTATTTCTAAATATTTTATTGTTTTAACTGCTATAATAAATGGATTTGTTTTTTTGATTTCCTCCTCAGGTTGCACACCAGTAGTGTATATAAATGCTATTGATGTATGCATATTAATCTTGTATCCTGCCTTTTTACTGATCTCATCTATTAGTTCTAGTAGCTGCTTTGTGTGTGTGTGTGTGTGTGTGTGTGTGTGTTTAGGAGATTCTAGATATACAATTATATCACCAGCAAATAGTGAAAATTTTAATTCTTCCTTTCCTAGTTTGGTGCTTTTTATTTCTTTATCTAGCCAAACTGCTCTATTCAGAACCTCTAGCAAAATAGTGAATAGCAATGGTGAAGGTGGGCATCCTTGTCTTATTCCTGATCTCAGTGGGAAATATTTCAGTCTTTCACCAGAGAGTACAATTTGAGCTATAGGGTTTTCAAACATGACCTTTAACATATTGAGAAAGTTTCCTTTTATCCCTAACTTTTGAAGTGTTTTTTATCAAGACTTTGACCATGAGGGGGAAATGGTGAATACATATGAGTTTTTATGGCTAAGAGATTTCAAGGTGAGTCAGGAGGATGTTCCATACGTCACACTTATGAACATCTCAGCAGTATCTCACTGACTGCAATAGTAAATATGCAAGGCTCCTGTAGGGTTTAGAGAAATCCAGACACTATAGGCAGGACACACAACTCAGGAGCCTGGCATCCTGCCAGTGGACCGTATTTTGGATTTTATACTCACCAGTGTGACAGATTTGGACTCATTTGTAGTTTCCGTACACATGGCTTTTCTGCACCTTCTATTTGAACTTATAGTTCACAATATAGTTGTTAGGTGTATGTTCAAGAGACTTAAATCTCTGGTATCTCCATGTGTCAGTTGGGCCCTGAATCTCAGCAGAGTTGCAAAACCTACTCTCCATTTCATTAATCTCACCGAAGACAACCAACAAGGTGATTATGATGGACAACACCCATCCCAAGGAACAGTGAGAGTCCCCAAATGCAAGCAAGATACTTCCATCCATCTGCTCTATGGGATCTAAGCCCCCTCTTAATTAAAAGCAGATTGGGGATTACCACCCCAAATCCTCAATTTTGAAGAATGAACAATGGAGTAAAGTAAACTTACTATTATTCTACTATAAACTAATTTTTATTCTAACAAAGGAAGAACATTTATCATTGATTTGGAGGCAGTGGCCACCAAAAGTTCTGAGGGGAGGTTGAGGGAAAGTAGGTGTAATATGGGAGCATTTTCAGGACATTGGAAGTGTTCTGCATGACATTGCAATGATGGACACATGCCATAATATATTTTGTCATGACTTACAAAATTGTGTAGGGTAGAGTGTAAACTATAATGTAAACTATAATCCATGGTTAGTGGCAATGCTTCACTATGTGTTCATCAATCATAACAAACGTACCACCCTACTGAATGATGATGTAAATGTTAGAAAGTGTGGGAGTGGGAGGGAGTTGGGTATATGAGAATACCCTATATTTTTTATGTAATATTTATGTAAACTGAAGATTCTTTAAAAGAAGGAAAGAATGAGAAAGAGAGAAAAAGAAAGAGAAAGAAAGAAAGGAAGGAAGAAAATAAGGAAGAAAGGCATGAAGGAAGGAAGGGAGGGAGGAAGGAAGGAAGGAAGGAAGGAAGGAAGGAAGGAAGGAAGGAAGG
>JAKSZT010032026.1:310089-436577 GCA_026826555.1 Tolypeutes matacus | reverse complement strand
GGAAGGAAGGAAGGAAGGAAGGAAGGAAGGAAGGAAGGAAGGAAGGAGAGAAAGATAGGGTATTGTATTTTGTCAAAACCTTTTCTGCATCAATCAAGAGAATCATGTGATTTTTCATCTTCAATTTATCAATGTGGTTTGTTACAATAAGTGATTTTCTTGTATTGAACCACCCTTGCATACTTGGGATAAAATCCACTTGATCATGGTGTATAATTACTTTAGTGTCCTTTTGGATTCTGTTTGCAAGTATTTTGTTGAAGATTTTTGCATCTATATTCATTAAAAACATTGGTATCCAATTTAAGTTTTTTGCAGTGTCTTTATCCGGTTTTGCTATTAGGGTGATGTTGGCTTCACAGAATGTGCTTGGTATAGTTCTCTCTTGTTCCATTTTTTGGAAGAGCTTGAACATGATTGCTATTAGTTCATTTTTGAATGATTGGTAAAATTCACCTGGGAAGCTATATGGTCACAGGATTTTCATCTTTGGGAAGTTTTTGATGATTGTTTCAATCTCTTCCTTTGTGGTTGGTTTGTTGAGGTCTTCCACTTCTAAGGCCAATCTAAGTGGTTTGTGTGTTTCTAGGAATTTGTTCATCTTGTCTATATTGTCTAGTTTTTTGTCATACACTTGTTCATAGTATCCTTTTATAATCTATTATTTCTGTAGGGTCATGTTATTGGCCCCCCCTCTCATTTCTGATTTTATTCATTTGTATTCTCTATTTTTTTTTTTTTTGGCAGTCTAAATAAGGGTTTGTCAATTTTGTTGATCTTCTCAAAGAATCAACTTTTGGTTCTGTTGATTTTCTCTAGTGATTTTTTATTCTAATTCCATTTACTTCTGCTTTGATCTTTACTATTTCTTTCCTTCAGCTTGGTTTTGGATTAGTTTGCTGTTATTTTCCTAGTTCCTCCAGGTCTGCAGTTAGATCTTCAATTTTAGCTCTTTCTTCTTTTTTAATATAAACATTGATGGTTATAAATTTCCCTCTCACCAGTACCTTTGCAGTGTCCTATAGGTTTTGACATGTTGTGTTCTTATTTTCATTTGTCTCAAGATATTTGCTGAATTTTCTTACAATTTCTTCTTTGACCTGCTGATTATTTAAGTGTGTTTTGTTTAATCTCCATATATTTATGAATTTTCCCTTTTTCCATCCATTATTGATTTCCAGCTTCATTCTGTTGCTATTAGAGAAAGAGTTCTCTGAAACTTCAAACTTCTTAAATTTATTGAACTTTTTCTTGTGACCCAACATATGGTCTACTTTGGAGGATGATCCATGAGCACTTGAAAAGAAAATATATCCTCCTGTTTTTTGGGTGCAATGCTCTACAGATGTTTGTTAAGACTAGTTCATTTTTCATATTTTTCTAGTTCTCTGTATCTTTACTTATCCTTTGTCCTGATGTGCTATCTAATATTGAGAGTAGTGTATTGAAGTGTCAAACTTTTACTGTAGAGTCATCTTTCTCCCTTCAGTTTTACCAGTGTGTATCTTGGGGCACTCATATATTTTGAGGCACTCAGGTTAGGTGCATAAATATTTAATATAGTTATTTCTTCTTGGAGAATTTCCCTTTTGAATTATATATGATGATCATCTTCATTCTTTCTAAGAGTTCTGCATATAGAATCTATTTTTTCCAATATTAGTATAGCTACTCCAGCTCTTTTTTGGTTGCTATTTGCATGGATTATCTTTTTCCAACCTTTTGCTTTTAACCTGGTTGTATCCTTATGTCTGAGGTGGGTCTCTTGTAGACAACATACAGACGGCTCATTTATTTAATTCATTCTATCAGTCTATGTCTTTTGATTGGGGAGTTCAAGCCAGTAACATTCAATGTTATAACAGTGAAGGCATTTCTTACTTCATTTTGTCATTCATCTCCCTGTTCTCTTATCATTTTATTGTCTGTCTTCTTATCCTTTAGTTTACCCTTCCTAATAATATTCATTTCTAAACTCTTCTTGAGATATTTTGCCCTTGTTTTTTCTACCCAGGCTGCAGCACTCCCTTTAGTATCTCTTGTAATTCTTGTCTTTTGGTAACATTTTCTATCAGTTTTTGTTTCTATGTGAAGAGTTTGAACTCACCCTCATTTTTGAAGGTCAGTTTTGCCAGATACAGAATTCTTGGCTGGCTGTTATTCTTTCAGTACATTAAATACATCATTTCACTTTCTTCTTGCCTCCATGGTTTCTGATGAAAGGTTGGCATATACTCTTATTCAATTTCCCTTGTATGTGTTGCTTTGCTTTTATCTCGCTGCTTTCAGAATCCTCTCTTTATCTCTGATATGTGTTCTGAATATAGGAGTGTCAGGGTAGGTCTATTCTGATTGGCTTTGTTTGGGGTGTGTTGTCCTTGGATATTGATATTTTTGTCTTTTTAAGGTTTGGGAAGTTTTCAGTAATTATTTCTTCAAATATTCTGTCTGTCACTTTTCTGTTCTCTTCTCCTTCTGAGACACTCTTAATGTGAATGCCTATGCCTTTCATATTTTCATAAATATCCCTAAGACTCTGTTCCATTTCTTCCCTTCTCTTGTTTTTCTGTTCTCCTGTCTTTTCCAGCTCAGTTGTTCTCTCTTTGAAATCACTAATTCTATCTTCAAGCAATTCAAATCTGCTCTTATTTGACTCTAATGTAGTTTTAATCTAACCCATCATGTCTTTCATTCCCATAGGTCTCTTACTTTTTGCAGGCTTTCAAATTGTTCTTTATGCTCCCTCAGTGTCTTCTTAATATCCTTTCTTTCTTTAGTTATATATTCTTTAAATTCTTTGATGTGTTTTAAGAGATTTGTGTGGTTATCACTGATTGTCTTAAATACTGTATCTCTTCAGTATTTTGCTTAGTTCCTTGGACTGGGCCATCTCTTCCTGTGTCCTAGTATGGCCTGTAATTTTTTGCTGATGACTAGGCATCTAAATATGTTGCTAAATTTACTCTGATGGCCAGTTTTTCTCTCTTGCCTATTGGTTTGTATTTTCACATTTCTTTTTGATATTTTATTCAACTGATTCTAAGTATTTAAATTGCCCAGCTTTAGTTATCAAAATCGGACCAGAAACTCACTAATGGGGTGCAGATTTTCTTCCAGGGTTTAAGATACAGAGTACCATAAACAGTTTTTGTCTGTTCAATTTCAAGACTAGCCAGCAGTTGATGCTAGTCAACACAACTTTCCATGGAGGTGTTTCAGTCTTGGCTTTCCTGAGTTCTTGTGTTGAATCTCCAGAGCAGAGATTCAAATCAGGCTCTTCTGACCAAATTCTCTGTAGTAAATGCCCCTACCTTGCCCCTTGAAGCTGTTAATGGGGAGCAAGATGTCTGTTCCCCACTCTGAGGGCTGCTATGAACCAGGGTTTTTACCCTAGCTAAATATCCTGGAGGTTGGGGAAGGGATCTCTTTCCAGCTGCAATAGGGGTTTGGTAACTAAATTTTTTTTTTTTTTTTAGCTTCTTCATGTCTCTGTACTTCACCCTTCTGGGACTTGTGTAGCACTATCCTGGTCTGCTGACCTTCAAAGCAGATCCCTCAGATAGCTTTTGAATCTTTCTCCATTGTTTTTGTGAGATCATTGAGCTCTGCCTGTTAGCCCAATGTCATCTTCCCACAATCCCCTCTCCCTCAGTTTTGAAGGATATTTTTCTGGATGAATTCTTATTTGGCTGTTTTTTTTCTCTTTCAGTACTTAACTATGCTATACACTTGCCTTTTTACCTCCAAGGTTTCTACAGAGGAATCAGCACTAAATCTTCTTGGGAATTCCTTGTACTTCTCTCTTGCTTTTTTCTGAACTCTCTATTTATATTTGGCATTTGACCTCTTGATTAGGGTATTTCTTGCAGTAGATCTATTTTTAGTTTATCTTGTTTGGAGATCATTGGTTTTCTTGCATGTGTATTTTCTGTCTCTTGTCATTTCTGTAAGTTTGGGTCCAGTATTTCTTCAAATAATTTTTCTCCTCTTTTTTCTTTCTTTTCTTTTGTATACTTCCATAATGTATATATTTGTACACTAGATTTTGTTGGATAGATTCCTGAAGCTTGCTCCCTATTTATTATTTTTCCTATATGTTCTTAAACTGAAGGATTTCAGTTGTCCTGTCTTCTAGTTGGCTGATTCTTCCTTCTTCTATCTGTTCAAATCTGCTGTTGTGCATTTCCAATATATTTCTTATCACTGTTATTGTGTTTTTCATCCCTAAAAGTTGTTTCCATTTTATTTTCTAATTCCTCATCTTAATCATTCATCGTCTTCTCGATTTCATTTAGTTTTATGTGAATGCTTTCCTTTAGCTTAATGCATTTGTTAAGAGAGATTAATTAATGTCTTTGACTAGATGTAACAATGCCTGCTTTCTCTGCTGTTTTATTTATTTATTTATTTTTTTCATTGTCTTGGACACCACTTCCTACTTCTTTTCAGGTCTTGTGATATTATTTTGAAGTCTGGGTATTTGATTATTTTGATGTGTTATCTGTGAAAGTATGATTCACCCCTTACCTAATGTTCTATTGTTGATTTGTTGGGTGTTGAGTTCATCTTTAATGTACCACTCTGTTTATTTTGGACATATAGAACAAACTATGGTCAACAATTCAGTTTTTTCAGTTGTCTTGTAAACTTCCTCTTTCTCTGAGTATGTGTGGTACACTTTAAGAATTCCTGTGTATTTTTCACTGTTTCCCTTCAGTAAGCTTCTTCCTAGCTTCTCCTCTGGGATACCTGGGTGAAGCTGTTTGTTTTTACTATATATTTTTTCTACCTGGCATCAGCGATATCATATTACTGCTCCATTACTATAATTTCTTGTGCCTTTTCCTCCTGCTTTCATCTTTGTTTACATGGGTACGCACCCCTTTTTTCACTACTTAACTGACCCCAGTAACTTATGAGTTAGGTTTCCCATAGCTGTGGTCTGAGTTTACCTTCCCCAGAGCCAGTAGGTATCAATATATAAAGATACCAAATATTTTCATTTAGGTGCACCAATAATTAAGCCCTACATTGGAAATGCACAATGACCACCCAGGAAACTGGCATGGGTCAGTCATCCATAAGGTAGTGCACTGGTCATGAGAAGTTACCCTAGAAATCACCATTGATGAGCTCTCAGGGACCAACAATAGTTTACTCTATCTACTGCAAAGATCCAAACAAGGGGAGGGGACTGGAATTGTGAATTAAAATTTTCTCCCATAGTTATGCTGTCATTTTTTATTTTTTTCCTGAATCAAATTTCATTAGTTGGTCTTTAGTATTGATCATTTGGAGTTTTGAGAAAATTGATTTGGGCCTTTTTTTTTGGGGGGGGGGTTGTTTTTTTGCTTCCAAGTGGGAGCTTTGACAAGCAAATCTAATACTACTGTTATCATGATGATGTCACCCATTTTTTCTTTCTTATTCTTTTTGAGTTACTGGGGCCAGGGATTGAAAATGGGACCTCATATGTGGAAAGCCAGCACTCAAACATTGAGCCATACCAGCTCTCCTGAATTGTCTTTTTTTCCCTTCATTTGTTTATTTGTTTGTGTTTGTTTTTAGGAGGTGCTAAGAAGTGAACCTGGCACCTCATACATGGGAAATAGATGCTCATCTGCTTGAGCTACATCTACTCCCTATGTCACTCTTTCTTGAAGTTAATATTTTGCTTTAGTTAAAATATGAATAGCTGAAGGATTTGATATAGGTATCTTCATATTCACTTGAGTAATTTTAATAAGATATCTAATTCAAATGGGACATTTTTAGTGTAATGCCACCAACATGTTTTATTCACATTCATTGAGTCAGCAAATATTTATTAGGTTCTTACTAGGTGCCAGAGACTCCTATAGGTACATGAGAATATAGCATGAGATAATAAAGACAAGTCTCCACTTTCAGAGCTCATATTCTAAAGGAGTAGACAAACCAAAAATGAACAAATAAATCTATCACACAGTGTAATGTGCTCTGGAAAAAAAAATAAAGGAATAGATACAGGAGTGCTATTTTATGTAAGTTATCAGGAAAATCCCCTGTGGGGGGTGATATTTGAACAGAAACCTAAATGATGGGAAGAAGTAAACCATGAAAATACCTAAAGGAAGAGAAAATTCACCCTAGGAAATAGCACATGCAAAGGTCCTGAGGAAATATGAGGAAGGCTAGAGGAAGTTCAGGGTGACAGGAGTGGATGAAGTACACTGAAGAACAGCAGTAATGATGAGTCAGGGCATCACCAGCCACATTATACAGGGCCTTGTAGGTCATGATTCAAATGAATAAGAAGCTGATAGAAGCTTTTGAATAGAAGAGTAATATGATATAATATATAATTTGAAAGTATTACTCAGGCTTTTGAAGTATAAAAATTCTCTTTTCTTTCTATTTATTAATTTTACTGTGATACCATGTATACAATAGATAATACCTTACTTTAACCATGTTCATATGTACAAATCAGTGACTTTACATTCACTGTATTGTATCCCCTACAGCACCAGCTACTATCAAGTGGATTTCATCACCCCAAATCAAAATTATATATGTATAAACAATAACAACTCTTCTAAACCACAATTTTCTATTAGTCTTTTATTTTAGGTCTTTCATGACCTCTCTTAATTATTTTTCCATCTTCAGTGTCACCCTTATTGGAAATCATAGAAAATGGAAACCATAAGTCAGATTTCATTCTTCTTGGACTCTCTAACCATACAGGAGCCCAGCTCTTCCTCTTTGTGATGATGTTGACAATTGTCTTCATCTCCTTGCTGGTCAATGCCCTCATGATCCTTCTGATTCACCAGGACCGCCAGCTTCACATGCCCATATACTTTCTACTAAGCCAACTCTCCCTTTTGGACATGATGCTGGTTTTCACCATAGTGCCCCAAAAGGCTGCTGAGTACTTGACTGGCAAGAATTCCATCTCCCCTGCTGGTTGTGGATTACAGATCTTCCTCTTCATCATGCTTGGTGGTAAAGAATGCTTCCTCCTGGAACCCATGTCCTATGACTGCTATGTGGCTGTACGCCACCCTCTGCGAGATCCTGTACTTATGAGCTGGCAATTATGCCTGAGAATGATATTGGGGTCTTGGTTTCTGGGAGCAGCAGATGAGATCATGCAGGCTGTTGTTACCTTGAGCTTCCCATTTTGCAAATCACATGAAATTGATCATTTTTTTCTGTGAGGTCCCCACATTGTTTCGCTTAGCTTGTGCTTACACATTTGTCTTTGAGTATGCCATGTATGTCTGTTGTGTGTTAATACTCCTGATCCCAATCTCCCTGATTCTGACATCCTATAGTCTCATCTCACTTGCTGTTCTCCACATGCAATCCACAGAAGCCTGCAAGAAGGCTTTTACCACTTGCTCATCTCATTTGGCTGTGGTGGGACTCTTTTATGGAGCTGCCACTTTTATTTATATGAGACCCAAATCCTTCAAGTCAGCTAACCATGACAAGATTGTGTCAACTTTTTATACTATTTTCACACCTGCACTAAATCCCCTCATCTATAGTATGAGGAACAGTGATGTGAAGGGAGCTTTGACTAAGTATAAAGGGTCATTGTGTTACCTTAAATCATAACGAAAGTTAGTTTGATTTACTTCAAGCATAAAGACTATTTAAAATTGCAGTATATGATTTTCTGGGTGAAGTTAAAGTTGTCTTCATATATAAGTACATATTTATAGGTACATGCATTTTCTTTTTCTATTTTACTTTGAAATGTGGACCCATCTCCATACTTCTCTTTCAGTTGCTAAGATGTCATAACCAAGTCAAGTTTTGTACTGCTAACTGTATTAGTCTGTCAAAGGGGTGCTGATAAAAAGTACCAGAAATCTGTTGGCCTTTTAAAGGTTATTTATTTGGGGTAAAACTTTACAGTCCTAAGGTCATGGAAAGTCCAACTTAAGGTACCAAAGTCAGCTGTCATGTGTTGAGCCAAGATGGCAGGTAATCTCTGCCTGGTCTCTCAGGGCTTCCTATATCAGTCTCTGGCATATGGCTCATTTCTTTCTGGGCCTTCTCAGTTTCTCAGCTGCTCTGTTCTCTTCAGCTGCAAACTATCAGATGAATGGCTTATCTCTCCCTGGGACCTCAGGATCAAACATGACAGAGCTCTCTCTCTCTCTCTTCTTGTGTCTCTTTGTGTGAGTACTTTTTATTTCAGGCCACCAAGGGGGCAGGAACTCTACCTGAGTCACACTTTACTGGCATGTTTGAATCAAAAGCCCTAAATTGATTTTATCAAGTAAACTGATACAATCTAAAGGTATCACACTCAGAGGAATAGAATAGTTTACAAATATAATCTTTCTCTTTTTGGGATCCATAATAATCTCAAACTGCCACATTAACCCTTTTTGAAACACCAATTCTTCATAAGATATTTCTATACTATACATCACAGTATAATTTTATTGAAAGAATGAACTAATAAGTACTCAGGAAATATTGAAAACTCATTGTTGACATTTGTTTAATATGGAGATATGATTTATGACAATATAATTATCAGATCTCAAGCACAACTTTAACCAGTTTGGACAAGTACAATCCCTCATGTAATTCAGTCCCACTTTCAAAAGTCACCATCATCATGACCTTCATGACCTTGTGCATGAATAAATTTTGTAAATAGGTTTTAGTTCAGGCAATTTTACAATTTCATATGAGTGGACACTTTATGTTCTGGCTTCTCTGACTCAACAGTACATATAAATATAAAGCCCATGTGAGTGTTTGGGGAAAGAGACAGAAACACATCTTTTTTTTCCGAGAAGCTACTGGGGATTGAACGCAGGACCTCATATATGGGAAGTAGGTGCTCAACCACTGAGCTACATCTCTTCCTCCAGAAACATATCTTTTAGCAATTGTGCATAATGCTTCTATGAAGTACATTGTGCAAAAATGTCTGTTTGTGTCATTGCTTTCAGTTCTTTGAAATATATTCCCACTAGTAGATTTGTCTAATCATATGGAGGTTTTCTATTTAGTTTCCTGAGGATCCACAAAACTGTCCTCCAGAGAGGCTGTACCTTTTTACATTCCCACCAACAATGGAAGAGTGTTTCTATTTCTCTATGTCCTCTCCAGCACAAGTAGTTTTCTGTTTTTGGTTTAGTTTTGTATTTTAAAATAAAAGCCATTCAATAGGGCATAAAATGATATCTCTTTGAAGTTTTATTTTTTTTTAAGAGGTACAGGGGATTGAATGTGAGAACCTTTTACATGGATAACAGGCACTCAGCCACTGAGCTACACCCTCTACCCTCTCATTAAAGATTTGATCTGCATTTACCTAATATCCAGGTATTTTGAACATCTTTTCATGTTTTTTTTCTGTGTGTGGCTATTTTTATTTCCTCTTTGGAAATATGTCTATTCAGGTCTTTTGCCCATTTTTTAAAAATTGGGTAGCTTTTCTTTTTATCATTGAGGTTTTTTAAAAAAATATATGTTAATATAACATAAAAATCAAACTCTTATTGGATATGTTGCTTGCAAATGTTTTCTCCCATTGAGTAGACTGCCTTTTCACATTCTTGACAAAGTTACTTGAAAGGCAAAATTTCTAATTTGAGGTGGCCCCATTTATATAGATTTTACTTTTGTTGTTTATAAATTGGGTGTTATATTTAAGAAAACACCACCTACTACCAGACCTTGAAGATGCTCCCCTACATTTTCTTGTAGCAATTTTATTGATCTAGATTTTATATTTAGGTATTTTAGCCATTTTGAGTTCCTTCCTGTGTAAGGTCTAAGATAAGGGTCCTCTTTCTTTCTTTTGCCTTTAGATATTCAATTTTCCCAACACCATTTGTTGAATAGACTGTTCTAACCCAGCTAGTGGGTTTGACAGCCTTGTGAAAATCAATTGAAGAATGTGGATGTGGCTCAACCAGTTGGGTGCCCCCCTACCACATAGGAGGTCTCAGATTCAGGTCCTAGTGCCTCCTAAAGAAGACCTGCACCCACCACAATGAGCTAGATGCCATAAGAACTAGATGCCACTATGAGCCAGATGCCACATGCACTGCTTTGAGCTAGATGCCACATCTGCCACAATGGGCTAGACACTGAAACTGCTGCAATAAGCAGATGCCTAAATGAGCAGATGCCACAAGCCAGCAGATGTCACAACCCACAGGGAGTGGATATGGCTCAAGCCATTGGTCACTCGCCTACCCATGTGGGAGGTTTCTGGGTTCAGCTCGCTATGCCTCCTGGAGAAGGCAAGCAATGAGTAGACAGATGAGACAACATCTGAGTGAGGGAAGATAACTTAAAAAATAATAAAGTAAATAAATAAATCTTTTAAAAAAATCAATTAACCATAGATGTGAAGGTCTATTTATGAACTCCATTCCATTGGTCAATCTGTCTATCTGTATGCCGCCTGTAGCTAAGTAATGTGCTTTAAAGTAAGAAAGTGAGTGTCCTCCATCTTTATACTATTTTCTAAGATATTTTTGGCTATGCAGGAATCTTCCCCTTCCAAATAAACTTGATAATTGGCTTTTCTAGTTCTGCAAATAGTTGATTGGAAATTTTCTTGGGATTACATTGAATCTGTAAATCAATTTGGGTAGAACTGACATATTAACAATATTTAGTCTTCCAATCCATGAACTCAGAACATCTTTTAATATATTGTGGTTGTCTTAGTTTTATTTTAGCAATGTTATGTCATTTTATGATTACAGGTCCACTATAGCCTTGGTTAAGTTTATGCCTAAATTTTTTATTCTTTAAACCACTATTGAAAATGGAATATTTTTCTTGACTTTTCCTCAGATGGCACATTAATAGTGTATAGAAATGCTACCAATTTTTTGCTATTTATCTTGCATCCTACCACTTTAATGAACTCCTGTATTAACTGTAATAGTTTTACTGTCAATTTTTGGGATTTTCTAGGTTTGGGATCATATCGTCAGTGAATAGCAAAAGTTTTACTTCTTCCTTTCTATGTGTGTGCCTTTTATTTCTTCATCTTGCCTAATTGCTCTAGCTTATCTGACTCAACATTATTGAATAACAATATTGAATAACAGTAGTGAGAGTGGGCATCCCTGTCTTTCTCCCAATCTCACTGGGAAAGCTTTCAGCATATCACCATTTAATACAATGTTAGATGTGGGTTTTTTCATATATGCACTTTATCGTGTTGAGAAAGTTTCCTCTGTTCCTATCTTTTGAAGTGTGTATTATCAAGAAAGGATGCTGGATTTTGTCACTTCTTTTTTTCATCAATTTATATGATGATGTGACTTTTCTTCTTCAATTTATTAATGTGCTGTATTACACTGATTGATTTTCTTGTGTTGAACCTCCCTTGCATAGCTAGGAAAAAACCCACTTGATGATATATAATTTTTAAAGATACTTTTAGATTTGATTGGTGCATTAGAGTTCTCTAGGGAAACAGAAACAATAGATATCTTTAAATAGCATGAGATTTTATAAAATTGTCTCACCTGACTTTGGGGATGCACAAGTCCAAATTCCATAGGGCAGGGTGCAAGTCAGGGACTCCAGTGAAGATGTTTAATGAGTTTCTCAGGAGATGCTGGCTGTCCAAAGTAGAGAGGCAAATTATTTCTATGAATGCTTAAATCACTTCTTATTTTAATGCCTTCAAGTGATTGAATGAGATGGCATGTATTGCTGACAGCAATCTTCTCAGTTTATTGTAGATATTATCAGCCATATATGCAATCAAATCACTGATGTTTAAAGTCAAAAGTATTACAGTTACCCCAGTTCTTGCTTGAACAAACAACTGGACACCATTACCTGGACAAGTTGACACTTTAGTTTAAACATCACAGTCCATGCCTTGTCAACTTGGCAACCATACACATCACCTTAAACCATTATTGATCTCTAAATAAAAACAATAGCAGACATATATATCATCTATCATGCAAATGCCTTACCAATAAATCTAGAGTAGTTGCTACTTCTTGATCACTAGTCCAATCAACATGATATGATCAATATAATGGACCTGTGTGATGTCTTGTGGGAAGGAGAGATGATCAAGTACCCTGCAGACACTATTATGACAAAGGACTAGAAAATTGATATACCCCTGAGGCAGGTCACTGAAGGTATATTGCTATCTTTGTCAGCTGAAAGCAAGCTGTTTCTGGTCATCCTTTCTTTTCTTAAATATATATTTTATTTTTTCTAAAAGATATTTAGATTACATAAAATATTACATGAAAAATATAAAGAATTCACATATGCCCCACTACCCACACCTCCCACTTTTCCCCATTAATGTGGTACATTCATTGTGATTGATGAACACATTTTGGAGCATTGTCACTAAAGATGGATTATAGTTTACATTGTAGTTTACACTCTCTCCCACTCAATTATGTAGGTTATGGTAGGATATGTAATGGCCTATATCAATCATTCCAATGTCATTCAGGCCAATTCCAAGTCCCCAAAGTTCCCCCATATTACACCTCTTTTACCTTCTCCCTGCCTTCAGCACCTCCATTGGCCACTGTTTCCACATCAATGATATTTCTTCCATTGCTAGAATCACAATAAGGCTATAGTAGAAAACCAATATGTCCACTCAATCCATATATTATTCTCCAATCCTGAGGATTCTGGGATGGTGGTTCCAACTCCACCTCTAATTGAGAGGGGGCTTCAATCCCATATAACTGATGGATGGGACTCTTGCTTGTAGACTCTCTTGGTTCCTTGGTAGGGTGATTGTTCAAACTTACCTCTTTGTTAGTTGTCCTGGGTAAGTCCAATGAACGGGAGAGTAAGTGATGCAACTCTGCTGAGGCTCAGGGCCCAGCTGGCATGTGGACAGCCCAAAGATACAAGTCCCTTGGGTGTATGCCTACCATCTCCAGCACTGACTACAGGTTCAAATAGAAGGGACAGAAGAGACATGTGTAGAGAAGTCACAACAGTTCAACTCTGTCATACTTGGGAACACAAACTCCAAAGTAGGGCCCACTGGCAAGGCACCAATCTCCAGAGCTATCTGCCATGACTCTAGGACCTGAGTGTCTCCAGAGCTGCTGGTCCTTTCTAATGGCCATAGAGAAAAAGCATTTTCCATATCAACAGTTGCATACCAGGTACCACAAGCTATGCTGAGTTGCTCAAGCAATGATACCACATTTTGAGCAGCATCTGCAATTGGAGTCACCACTGGGTTAAGTTTATGATAATCCTCTAAGATCCATCTGTTTTCTGCACAGGCCAAATATGAGAGTTGTATGGATTTTTGGTGTGTATCACCAATCCTGCATCCTTCAAGTCCTTGATGGTGGCACTGATTTCTGCAGTCCCTGCAGGAATCAGTTATTACTTTTTTATTTTCCCTTTTTACATTTTATTGAAATATATCATTCATACATGAATATATATGAACAACAAGTATATAGTAATAGTTATGAACTTACAAAACAAACATGCATAATATCATACAAGGGTCCCATACATCACCCCACCACCAACACCTCACATTGTTGTAAGACATTTGTTACAAATTATGAAAGAATATCATCAAAATATTACTACTAACAATAGTCCATATCTTTTGCTTTACTATTTTGCTAGGTAGGGGATGTTCTAGTCCCTACAATTTGGCCTTTCCTCCCATAATAGCCTCACTCCACATGTCATGGAACCAGTGTGGGATTCTGCCAGTTTCTGAGTATGTCTTTTCCAATTATGCATTCTGGAATTGGGGAAATAACCACAGAATGGGTACAGAAACTCACTGGTCCCATTGTGAGATGGATATAAGCTAAAACTTCATCAATAGCCTAACCGCCATAAGACCCTACTCTGATTTGGTGGACCACAATGGCATTTTGTGTCTCCTGGAATTAATGTCATTTCTAAGCCAGGGTCTAATAATCCCTGAAATGTCTGATCATTTTTCTTTCCCCTAATGCAGTTTCCCTGGCTAAAGCTATAGGTCTTTTTGGAGAAGGGTGGGAGGAATTTTAAGACTGTAAATTTTTGCGTGTAACATGGTCCTTTCCCAAAGGGATCTGGCCATCTCCTCATTCAAAGGCTCTGGGTCTATAAGCTATCTCAAGTCTGGGAATTGATAAATGGCCATGACTTTATTATTCTATAATTCATATTAGGTTTCTGTTTCTCAACCTAGAACTCTTCTTATCCAGATCAAGTAGGAATTTAATAGACAACCCATCTATTTTACTTTGAGGTACCTGAAGATCTATTAACCAATGAAATAGATCCATGCAACTAGGACTACTTTGATTGCTGATTTCAGTCTGCTTTTCATTGCAGTAGCCACACCCACCTTTCTTTGGCCTTTAAGTGTTGCCACTTGGCTTCTGATAGCACAGAATCTTATCATCCCCATAGTGTTTAAGGATCCTAGTTCTCTTGCAGCAGTTCTCATGGTAATATTTGACCTACAGAGAAGAGAAACCACAGAACTCTTCAGGGAATATGGAGTTAGTATCACAAATATATTCCTCACTGTCCTGGTGTAAGATGTGTCCTCTGGACATTCCTGGGGTTGGTGGGCAGGTCTTAGATGGTAAATGCATCCTAACACTCCTATCTCTTTAAGACTTTGGATCCCCTCCTCTACAATATACCAAGGAAATTCTGGCATTTTGACCTCAGGCAATGTTGGCCATTTTTTGGTCCATATTTCAGC
The DNA here is from genome assembly GCA_026826555.1 of Tolypeutes matacus. Classification (NCBI taxonomy): domain Eukaryota; kingdom Metazoa; phylum Chordata; class Mammalia; order Cingulata; family Chlamyphoridae; genus Tolypeutes; species Tolypeutes matacus. The sequence continues at coordinate 421,855 of JAKSZT010032026.1, read as the reverse complement.
CAGCCAAACAAACTGTTATAGCCCTTTCTAACCCCTGAAATGCTACCATTATATCCAGAATCTCTGCTTAGTGGGCCTATATCAATATATTTAACCTGATCCAACTTTATATTCCTTCCACCATTATCCCGCACACTTAATATCCATGTGCACACATATTCCCTTGATTTCTAGCTATATAAATTGGAAAACTCATGTAGTTCTCCTGGAGTATGACATAATTCCTAATTGGTCGCACTTTGTACTTCACCTTTGTGGGCTTATAATGGCTTTAGTCTAGTTATAGGTTGAAAGAAAAGAGGGGTGATGGAGGTGGGTAAGGAGAAGCATTAAAAGTGTCTTGAAAACCAATTACCTCAGGACATTCTCTTACATTTTTATCTGGTGAGGCAGGATTAATCTTTTCATGTGGGGGTTGGATGAGAGACTCTTGAGGACAGACTGAAATCTGTTCGTTAACTCCCTAGGGCATGGTGGAAGTAGGGTAGTCTCTCATCTCTCCTCAGTGTGGGGAGGAAGGTGGGTGGCTATCTCCTAAGAGCAATTACAGATTTATCTGGCAATGCATCAGCGGAATTTAAGGTTTCAATTTCCCCACTGCCATGATCTTTATTCCATTTGTCTCCATCCCAATCCTAAGAATTCCACTCCTTTCAAATCAATCCCATCACATTTACAGCAGCACCCTGCAAGTTTGAGATTTTAGTTTCCCTTGGAACTCTACTATTTGCACAATGATGTTCTGTGTCTGGTTTTCAGAGCTCTCAAGTCTGTGGTTTCATGAAACAAGATATTTTTTCAGAGCACACAGAGAAACATTCAAATCATTCATGTGGAACTGAAGTTGTAAATTCAAAGTCTTCATCTCATCCTTTTCTTTTGTGTCCAGCATATTTAGGAACAGCCAGACAACATCACTGCAAGTTTTAACTCCACAAAACTCTTGTTAAGGTGTTAAAAGTACTCTCACCCAGAGCCTTGTCCATCATAAGCTTGAAAAATTCATATCCAGTGGTGATATTTTGCATATCTCTTCTGCAAACTGATGAAATGGACTGTCAGTGGCAGTGATTATTTGAAACAGGGTCATTAGTGCCCTTTAATTGAATAAGAGTAGAGTGCAAATTGCAAAAATCCCAGAACCAATTCAGAAATACTACTCTTAAGATTGTTTCTCAAGAACAATTCCTGGTTCCAATCGGTATTAGTCAGGGTTCTCTAGGGAAACTGAATTGACAGGAGATATCTGTAAATAGAATGAGATTTTGTAAACTTGTTTCAGGTGAGTATGGGGATATACAAGTCCAAATTCCATAAGGCAGGCTGCAAGCCAGAGTTTCCAATTATGGTTCTTGATGACTTCCACAGGAGACACTGTTTGTCTGATGTTGAGATGGAAATTCTCTTTCTGAATGCTGAAATCACTTCTCCTTTTAAGGCCTTCAACTTATTGAATGAGCCATCACTCATTGCTGATGGCCATCTCCTCAGTTGTAGAAGTAATCAGCCATATATACAATCAACTCATTGATGATTAAAGTCCATAAAATGCCCTCATGTTACAATTTGTCCAGTGTTTGCTTGACCAAACAACTGGGAACCATTACCTGGCTGATTTGACACATTAGGCTAACCATCACAATTGGCAATTATTTTGTTGAAGATGTATGCATCTACATTTATTAGAGAAATTGGTGTGTATATATTTTTTCATAGTGTCTTTAATTAGCTTTGGTGTTAGGGTATTTTTGGCTTCATAGAATGGGTGTGGTGGTGATCCTTCCTCTTCAAAATTTTATAATAATTTGAACAAGATTTGTGTGAGTTTGTTGATTTTGATGACCTTCTTGAGGAGCCAAATTTGGTTTTGTTGATTGCATTTTTTGTTCTTAAATTCATTTATTTATGTTCTAATCCTTATTTCTCTCCTTCTGCTTGCTTTAGGATTAGTTTGCTGTCCTTTTCCTAGCCTTAAGGTGTAAAGTAGGTCTTTGATTTAGCTCTTTCTTCTCTTTTAATCTAAGCAATTAGACCTATAACATTTCCTCTCAGCACTGCCTTTGCTGAATCTCATAAGTGTCAATGTGTTGTGTTCTTGTTTTCATTCATCTTAAGATATTTCCTGATTTCTCTTGCAATTTTCTCTTTGACCCAGTGATTATTTGAGTGTGTTGTTTAATCTTCATAAATTTGTGAATTTACCCTTTTTATAGCTGGTGTTGATTTCCAGCTTCATTACATTATGGTGAGAGAAAGTGTTTTGCATAATTTCAATAATTTTAAATTTATTGAGCCCTGTTTTGTGACCCAACATGTGGTTTATCCTGGAAAAAGACCTATGAATACTTGACTAGAATGTATATCCTGCTGTTTGGGTATGCAATGTTCTATATATCTATTAGGTTTAGTTCATTTATATTTTTTATTCTCTCTATTTCCTTATTGGTCTTCTGCTCAAATGTTCTGTCCAATGATGAGAGTGGTTTATTGAATTCTTAAAACTATTATTGTAGAAAGATCTATTTCTCCCTTCAGTTTTCCTCATATATTTTGGGTCATCCTGATTAGGTGCACAAATAGTTATGACTGCTCTTTCTTCCTGGTGGATTGCCTCTTTTATTAATAGACTATCCCTTCTTGTCTCTAATGACAGCTTTGCTTACAAGGCCTACATTTTCTGTTCTAAGTAGAGCTTCTTTGGCTTTTTTTTTTTTTTTTTTTTTTTTTTGGTTATTGCATGTATGGAATATCTTTGTCCATTCTTTCACTTTCAATCTATTTGTATCCTTAGGTCTCTGGTGAGTCTCTTAGAGACAGCATAATGATGGCTCATATATTTTATCCATTCTGCCTGCCAGTGTTTTTGATTGGGTAGTTTATTACATTAACATTCAATGCTATTACTATAAAAGCAGTAATTAATTAATTCATATTATTCTTTGGCTTTTGACCAATCATATATATATATATATATATATATATATATATATATATCACTCTTTTTATACTTTTAGTTACTTTTACTAACAACCCTCATTTATAGCCTCTCTTCCAAGGCTCTCTTTCATGTCTTTTCCTTTCTGCCTACTGAATTCCTTTTAGCATTTCTTGTAGGGCTTCTCTACTGCTAATGACCTCTTTCAGTTTGTATAACTGTGAATATCAAACTTTCTCTCATTTTTGAAGGACATTTTTGCCCAATATAAAGTTCTTAGCTGGCAATTTTTATCTTTCAGTGTCTTAAATATATAATAGCACTGACTTGGGAAGCGGCTGTGGCTCAATCAGTGGGGCTCCCGTTTACCATATGGGAGGCCCCGGGTTCGGTTCCCAGGGCCTCCTGGTGAAGGCAAGCCCGCCCGCACGGCGTGGTTAGCTGACCCAGTGAGCACAAGCAGCAAGGGGGGGATAAATGAATAAATAAATAAAATCTTAAAAAAAAAAATAATAGCACTGACTTATGTCCATGTTTTCTAATGGGAAATCAGCACTTAATCTTATCGGGAATCAATTGTATGATATGACTTATTTTTCAGAGTTCTCTCTTTATCTTCACTTGACATTCTGACTAGTATGTGTCTTGGAGTAAATTTGTTCATATTTATTCTGTTTGGAGTGTGTTTTACTTCTTGGATGTGGATATCTATGTCAGTCACAAGATTTGGGAAATTTTCAACCATTTTTCCCTTCTCCAATATTCTTTCTATTCCTTTTACTTTCTTTTGCCTTTCTTTTATACCCATGACACATATGTTTATGCATTTCTTGATGTCATTCACTTCCCTGAGTTTCTGCTCAATTTTTCCATTATTTTCTCTTTCTGTTCTTCAGTCTGTTTTAATGCAGAACCCTGCCTACTATGCCACTAATCATTCCATCTGCTGCTTAAAGTCTGCTGTTGTATGCTTCCAGTGTATTTTTAATTTCATTTATATTGCCTTTCATTCCCATATTATCTGTTACTTTTCATTGCATGTTTTCAAATTCTTCTTTCTCTCAATGTATTCCTAATATCCTTAATCTCTTTAGTCATTTCATTGAATTTATTAATGTGTTTTGATGACCATCTATAATTAGTTGTCTCAACACCTGTATCTCATCTGGAGGCTTAATTTGTTCCTTTGACTGTTTCCTTTCTGTTTCTTAGTATGACTTGTAATATTTTACGGTATTTTGGGATCTGATTTTCTTGGTGTGTTTATTCTAGGCTCAGGTTTTCTCTTGAATCTAGAGTTTTATTATTAATCACTTCATGCTAATGTTTCTCTTTGGCACTTGGTTCAAATTATTTTAGACATTTACAATATCTCTTGTTTAACTAATCAGATTTTTCCATGTTTATTCATATTATTCTTGCCCTGAGTATATTGTACAATTTTTGAAATTACACTATTTTATATGTACACTAATTTCCTCACCAGGAGAAAGCTTCCTTTTCCCGTTCCTTCTTTGGGAATATTACTCAGTTCTGATTATTTTACATTTGCCTTTAAGTATTTTTAACTCTCCCTTTGTTTTCTCTATCTGTTATTTCCTGGAGAGCTAATTTTGGAATAGGATTCCCCTGGGGACAGTTTACCCAGGCCTGTTTTCCCCACCAAAACAAGCCCCAGAATCCACCAAAAGTATATTGATCATTTCCAATCTATCTACGGACTAGATCCCAAAAGCTGCCAAATTTCTCTTTAGCTCCATTAATCTGTACTTTCCTGACCTTCCCAGCAAATGGTTCTCTTTGACCTTCAGCCAGCTATTCTTCACAGCTTTAAGGTGTTGCTGTGTCTTTATTTCTTGGCTGCCTTAGTACCTGTTGGAGGAGTGGTTGGGAATGAGGCTGCCAGCTTAGGCTCCTGGAAACTTTTCAGCAAATCCCAGTAGCTGTGATTTGTGTTCTTTAGTTAACTGCCACTAACTTAACTGGGCCTTGTACCCCTCTTACTGGGGAAGGGCCCTTCAGTGAGCTGTTCCCCACTGCTCTAGAAGGTGCTGTGTCTTTAAGTTCACCACAACACTCTGCCTGAGGTAAGTTGAAAGAAGGGATGCCCTTTACTTTTTGTACTGGGTGGGTTTAATCTGAGGGTCTCCCCTAGAAACAGATCAAACTCCACCTTCTCCTCCCTCCTTGGAAAGAGTAGGGGCCGTAGATGTAGATGACTTTTTGTGCTGAGCCGGCTTCCCTAAGAAAATATTCAACCTTTAAATAATTCAAAATAAATAAATTAAATGGTATCAGTGTTCATGGCCTTGTTTAATATGGATAACAGGGGACAAAACATAAGGCCAACAGAGGTAAGAGTCATACAGAAGACCCCTGAATAAGGTAGGTAATATAAAAACTCTGCACTCAGTGTTAGGGAAAACTATAACTAAACCTCACCCATTCTCCCAGCAGGTGAGGGATCTCTGGATAAAATTTCTTGTCTCAATGAGTGACACTAACTAGAGTGCCTGAGGACTCAATTGAGAATGTATAATCCACATAAGAAACCAAGGCTTGTCTGCTGAGAGAAAGTCCACATGGAGTAGCACTGACACACCAGAAATGAGAGTAATGAAGCCTTCTTGGACATAGAGCCCAATGGAGATTTCAGGTGACTGCAGCCATCACCTGACTTCAAATACAAGGGTGAACCCTGCCCAGAGAACTTTCCTACTCATTCCAGTCAATCCAAAGCACATGAAAGATAATAATATTTTTTTTTTTAAACCACTAAGTTTTATAGAGCTTTATTATAAGGCATTAGATGCAAGAAAGATTTGAATTAAAGTACATAATAGGTTTTATTGTATGAAATATGGCAAAAGTTTAAGATTAAAAATAAATAAAGTGCATGGTAGAGATGTTTTAGATAATTATTAAAATAAAAAAAAAGTGTGTGTATTGTCTTAACTGGTAGAAGGAAAGCATAAAAAGAGAAAAATAATTAAAAAGAAAAGAATGAGTTGAAGGGAATATGGAGAAGATTGTGCTGGTTGGACCCCAAATCTCAGCAGAGTTGCAACACTTACTTTGAGTTCATTGGACTCACCCAGGACAACCAACAAGGAGATTATTATGGACAATGCTCATCCAAAGGAACAGAGAGTGTCTGCAACTGCAGGCAAGACAGTTCTATCCATCTTCCACAGAGGATCTAAGCCCCTCTCAATTAGAAACAGTGGGCATCACCATTCCAAATCCTCAAGATTGGGGAATGACCAACGGACTAAATAAACTAATATTATTTATTAGACTTATTATTATTCTAGAAATGGAAGAACTCTTATCACTGATATAAAGCTAGTGGCCACCAGAGGTTCTGAGGGGAGGGAGAGGGAAAAATATTTGTAACATGGCACCATTTTTGGGACATTGGAATTGTCCAGCATGGCATTGAAATGACAGATACAAGGCATTATAAATTTTGTAAAAACCTATAAAATCATGCAGGGCAGAGTGTAAACTCTAATATAAGTTACAATCAATGGTTACTAGCAATTCTTTAATATGTGTTCATAAATTTTAACAAATGTACTACACTAATGAAAGATGTTATTAATGTGGGGAAGTGTGGGAATGGGAGGGGGTGAGGCATAGGGGAATCTCTTATATTTTTTACGTAACATTAATGTAATCTAAAGCTTCTTTAAAAAAAAAATTTCAAAAAAAGAAAGCCCTAGATAAAATGGTAAAAATAAATCTAAATATAACAGTTCTTTCAGCAAATGTAAATAAAACACAATGCTCTGCATAAAAAGCTAAATACCCTAGAGAAAGATTTTTCTTAGCTAGGCATACATGAGATTTAGTTTCAGAATGTGTGAAAATTAAAGCATGCGAAAAATTACATCAGGAAAATGCCAACTTAAAGGAAAACGCCAACTTAAAGGAAAACTGATTGAGCTCTGGCAGTATTAAACGAAGCAGAATTTATGGCAAATGCATTAGCAATTATTAAGACACTGGCAAGCACAAAAATATAAGAGATATACATTTATTAATCACCATGCTGGTCACTCTCTCTTTATTTTCAGATATTTTCAGTGTTCTTACTATTCTCTAAACTTTAGCAAGGGCTATTGCACTCTCCATTACCATGAGCCACATGGTTTTCTATAGGAAAACCCACTATGAATCCCTGGTAGAAGACTAGAAGGATGTAGCACAAAGCCAGCACATTCCTGCTTCTCTTTGTTTCATTTAGGGTCCCTAGCATTACCTGTGACTCACATTGTTACCAGGTCTCATGGCCAGACACTCTTTCCATGGTTCTGAATCATGCCTGCCAATCCCCACACTGGTTCCAGATTCTGAAGGAAGGCCCTGCCCATAGGCTCCAGGAAACCACCGTGTTCAGGTGTTTCTCCATTTCCCAGGATGGAGGGAACTTCCTGTGGCTGCTAGTCTCAGGTTGATTCATTTTTCTTCATTTTATTCCTTGTTTCATCCATTTCATGAAATGAATTATCCAAATTACATTCCCTTTGTTTGAAATAGCAAGAGTGGTTTCCATTTTTATATCTTGACTACCTTAAAAACTCCCTGATTTGCAGATGAAGAATCCAGGCACAGAAAACTTAAATTATTTTATTTTATTTTTTGCTGTCATTATAGTCTCCCACCAGTCTCCCCCCAAAGCTCACACTGTACTCCCAGAGCACCCCAACACATTGATCCTGTATTATGCCCTGCTAGCTTAGCACTTATGAGGGCTACCCTCTGCAAATATGCAGGCACACTCACACATATCCCTGGCACTTCCCCCTGCATAAGTTATCTTATGCAGGGGGAAGTTATGCATCAAGAAGTTTTTTTTGAAGTATATGCATCAAGGAATTTTTTTTCCATCAAATTATAGTTCATAAAAAATTTAAATTAATTACAATTTTAAAAACCATTAAAATAATAATAACGTGTATTTTAAAAATAATCAGGTCATTTGAAATCACCATTTAAAAATACAATGAGAATTTACACTTTCAGATCTGAGATATAAAGCATTTGGAAGTCATCATTCCAATCCTTACAACAGAAAAAATAATTAAAAATTAAAAATTAAAAGTAAAAACGAGTGCCTTTCTTGGATGATCAGATAATTGATGTCCACCCATATTTCAGGAAAGGTAGGTATATGTATAGAGTCATAGCCAAGATCTTCCTCTTTAGAGTAGAAGCTGCTGTAACCAAAATCTGGTAGTAATACTTAAATGACAATTTTCATAAATTGCTGCAGAATGATTGTAGACCATCCTGAGATTGGAAAATAATAGGGTTGAAGTTTTCACTCCCGTCTCCTATTCCCCACTTTCATGTGGAGTAGGGAGTAGGATCCCTGCCTAGTTCTCATAGTGAAATGTGAAGAAGAATCTCCTTGTGGCTCTGATAGTGAGAGGAGAAGAAAGACCATTGTGAAATAAGCTCAGAGATTTCTCCTTAATAAAGGATTATTCTTCAGGGGAAAGATTTCACCAGAGTCTTATCCCACCTGGAGGCAAGATAAAAGGTATTTATGGTACTTCAGGCCCCTCTAGTATTTCCATCTCATTTAATAAGGAGGATATAGGGGCGGAGAGAAAGCTAAGAAACATTTATGAAGATCACCAATCAAGGATAAAGCTACACTTAATGGCTAAAATTTAATTATAATATTTTTAAAAATGTCTTCACCTGCACATCTTATCAGCACATAAATAGCTCCAATACAATAAAAGTGGAATATAGGTAAAAGGGTTATAAGACAAAGACCCTATCTAAGGGAATAGTAAACAACATGCAGGAGTGGATGAATCTTGTAAGCAGAGAGATAGATCTATAAGAAACAGATGATAAGAAAGGATCAAAATTAAATACACAGGGAGTAGATAAAGTTCAAGCAGTTGAGCATCTGCTTCCCTCATGGGAGGCCCTTGGTTCAGTTCCTCATGCTTTCTAAAGAAGACAAACAAACAGCAGACAATGAGAAGACATGAGCAAAAATGAACAGACAATAAGGAAAAACAAAGAACAGACAATGAACAAAATCAATGAACAATACAATGAGCAGAAAACAAGCAAAAACAAACAAGGAGGGAGCATATGTGGCTCAAGCAGTTGAGTACCTGCCTCCCACATGGGAGGTCCTGGGTTCAGTTCCTGATGCCTCCTAAAGAAAATACAGACAATGAGAAGAGAATGAGCAAACACAATGAGCAATAATGAGCAAAACAATGAGTAAAAACAATGAGCAAACAGATGAGGGGGCATCCCAGGTGGGAAATATTTAAATACATAACCCATGATCATGGATTAGAATACTTAATATTGTTAAGATGTCAGTACAACCAAAAAAAAATTCGCATATTCATTGCAATTCCTATCAAAAGCTCAGTTGTGCTGTTTTTCTTTTTTTAAAAAAAGAAATGGAAAGGCCAATCCTCAATTTCATAAAGAATCACAAAGGACCCCAAATCAATCTCGAAAAAAATGAAAAATGTTGGAGGTATCACACTTCCCAATTTCAAAACTACAACAAAGCCACACTTATAAAAACAGGATGGCACTGGCAAAAATATAGGACTAGATCACATATCAGTGGTCAATTACCTTTCTACAAGAGTGCTAAGATCACACAATCAGGAAAGAACATTTTCTTTAATATTTGATGCTTTGAAAACTGGATATCCACATGGAGGAATTAATTTGAAACTGTATCTCACAATACATACAAAAATTAACTCAAATTAGATCAAATATCTGTTCATAATAGCTAAAACCACAGAACATTTAGAAGAAAACAAAACTGGATATCCACATGCAAGAATTAATTTGAAACTATATCTCACAACACATACAAAAATTAACTCAAATTAGATCAAATATCTGATCATAATAGCTAAAACCACAGAACATTTAGAAGAAAACAAAGGGGAAAAACCTAATGTATTTGGATGTGGTAGTAGTTTCTTATATATGAAGCCAAACAGAATCAACAAAAGTAAAAATAAGTAAAACTGACTTCATCAAATAAAAAATTTATTCTCTAGAAGACGTTGTCAAGAAAGTGAAAAAATAACCTACAAAATGAGAGAAATAGTTGCAAATCATATATCTGATAAGGTTTTATTATCCAGAATATAAAATGAAATCCTAAATATCAACAACAAAAAGACAAATCAACTAATTAAAAAAGGACAAAGATCTTAAATTGACATTTATCTAAAAAAACAAATAAAAATTACCAAGAAGCACATGGAAATATGCTCGATATCATTAGTCATCAAGGAAAAGCATATCAAAACCACAATGAGATTATCACTTCACACACAATAAGATGACTATGTTTTTTTTTTTTGTAAATGGAAAGTTAAAACTGTTGGTGAGGATCCAGAGAACTAGGACTCTTGCACTTGTTGGTGGGAATGTAAAATGGTACATTGAATCTGGAAAAATGTTTATGGGGATTCCTTAGAAGTTTAAATAAAGATTTGCCATATGGCCTGGCTAACCCTCTTCTATTTATTAAATTCACTCAAAGACATGAAAACAAAGATATATATATCAAATTGTGTATATTTTACCACAACAAGTGTTAATAAGAAAAAAATGTACCATGACAGAAATAAAGAAAACTTATTGTGGCTTTATCTGAAACCTGGACACAGCAAGGAAGTAATCAGTGAACTTGAATACATTAATAGAATTTTCCTAAACTGAAGAATTAAATGAAAAGGAGAAATATGTGATAATACCAGGAGACAACAACCAAAAGTGTGGCACAGTTTCAAGAGAGATAGTATAACCATAATTTGAATATCAGTGTGAAAAAGAGAGAGAAGAATAGAAAATATTTAATGTAATAATAGTCAAGAACTTTACAAAATTAATTACAGGCACCAGACCACAGTATCAGGAAGCTCAGAGCAGTGCAAGGAGAATAAATATCAACAACCACAACAAAATCTATGTCTCAATTTGCAGAGAACCAAACACAAAGAATAAACTTTGAAAGAAGCCAGAGAAAAAGACCTATCTGAAGTAATAAAGATAAAAATTTCAGCAGACTCCTTGTGCTAAACCATATAAAAAAGAAGGGAGTGGAGTGAAATATGTAAAGTGATGAAAGAAAAATAAATCATTACTCTAATGCTGTATATTTAGGGAATGATTCTTCAAAAGTGAAGGAGAAATTAAGGCTTTCTCAGAAAACAAAAACTGAGGGAATTGATCAGCATAAAATTTGTCCTGCAAAAATATTGATTGAAAAATAATAACAAAATAATAAGAAAAAAAAATATTGATTGAAGTTCTTCAGGGAGAAAAAGTGATATAGGTCAGAAACTTGATCTACATGAATAAAGGAATAGCATCAGAAATGTAATATGTGGAAAGAAAATACATAGTTTTATTTTTCTATGTCAATTAATTTAGAAGATATTTATTCAAAATTATATTACTAACAATATCTAGGGTGGTAATAACATATGTGTCAAGAAGGTAAGCACTAGGTACCAATCACAGTGGAGAAGCACTACTTCATGGAGAATAACAAAAGGTCATGAATATGCAGGCCACCAAGAATAGAAGTCCAAACACTTCTTTCCAGTCTATGGTACAGGTATTTCCATCATGAGAGAAGGCAAATCACACACAAGCACTGTTTGGAGCAATGTTATATTCATATAGAGAAGAGATAGATTAAGGTTCCACTATAATAGTAGATGTCATTATCCCATGGCTAGCAGGTTCCTCCCAACAGTTGATGCAAGGCAATGACCTGCACACACTCCTCTTGTTTTGCTGTGGGGAATCCACAATCTCTTCTCACTGGGAACAGATATATTAGTGGGATTTAACAGGTGCCATGTAATGATAATGCCAGAGCAGAACAAAGTTCACTGTGGTCCCAGGAAGGGGGATGATAACTCTATAAGGAAGAAGAACCTGGGTCATGAATGATGTCAATGCCTAACCTCTAGGCAGTGAGTTAGGTCCTGTTCCTTGCCCAGGGCTATTACTGGGCAAGCCTGGAAAGTGACTGCAAGTCGTTAGAAGCTTACTTCCCCAATAGTCCATTCCCTGACCCTTACTGGTCTGGAAGAAATATGTTTTCAACAGCATGTTACACTAGTAAGACCAGTGGCTGCCTCAGATTTGAGGCAGAGAGAGGTGCAATGCACTACCTGAATAATCTGGATAGCAGGGGCTCGTTCAGAGACTTTCAACCAGCTTGACACAGCATTTAACCAGGGTCAATAAGAGAACCACCACCAGGAAGAGGATCAGGCTTTCTGGGAGCAGCATTCCCAACCAAAAACCCCAGATGCTGGGGTTAGCTCAGTCAAAAAAGGTAAAAGAAGATTTCAAGGGGGATTTCATCTTTTAAGATTGCTGCCATTACAATTAAGCATGTATCTTTTTTTGTTCAGTTTTAAATAAATTATTTATGTAGAAAGAACATGATGTTCTTTATGTTAATAGCAGAGACACCCCTTTGTTTTAGTAGCAGATAATCAAGAGCTATATGGTTATCTATTTAATAAGTCTTGTTAATTTTGAATTGCTTGCACAGTAGCATCAGATATTTCCTCCAGAGTCAGAGACAAGTTACAAGCCATTTTTTCTAGGGCTTTTACACTTAAGCCAATGATGAGGACTAGGACTGCAGAATAGAAACACTTGTTCAATTGTCTTCCCAGGAATGTATTTTAGGGAACCCTATGATGGGTAGATATCATCAGGTTATTATCAACATTGATGGTAGGTATTCATATTCTGATACATCAGAATCCTTCTCTTGGTGGGAGACACTCCAATGTCTACTGAGATCCACAATGGAAAACAAATCCTCATGGAACACAGGTGATATACACCAGGGATTTGTTGTGATGATATTCAGTAGGCCAATTATAAGTCTAGTGAGCCTGATTTTGCCATGAAGTGATGGTGAGTGAGTGACTGCAATCACCACCTCATCCAAAGAGTCAATACGAGTTGGTGAAACTGTTTTCCATGTGAAGGCCACTCCCACTCATGTCATAAGTGTTATTAAAGCAGAGAAAAATAGGGGAAGTTTGTAACTGCACATGCATTAATGGGCTGGCTTGGTGAGTTTACCTTCTGATCACTTGGGGATCATTGTTCACTTGCCTAGGCTGCCACTATGTAAGTCCCACTAAGAGAAATGTTATTCTGGTGTGGAGATCCAACATTGCTTGAGGTGACTGCCTGAACTTCCACCAGGATGTTGCCACCCAAGTGGTACCTGATATTTTGAGGATGCAATAGAGAGAAAATTTAACTTTCCCACCCATTCCCATAACTTCTAGTACCTCCCAAGCCTCTAGGTGTTCCTGTCTTTTTATTTGTGGCGAGGCTGCTGAGGTATGAGACTCAGGCTGTCTGTCCAAGAGCAGAGGTTATAACCTTAGCTGGGAACCAAAATCCCCATGGCTGACCCTAAACTTCCAGGCTTGTTTATCTAGTCTGGAAAGAGAAATCACATCTTAAACAAATTTAACATGTCCTATAACATTGCCTTCTTAGACTGAGGCATCAGATAATCCTGACATTGCCATAGGTACCCAATTCCCTTGGTAATTGGAGGAGAGACACCAAGGGTAATATATCTTCCAGATTAGAATCTGAGTGCCCTGTATGCGGTGTTAGCAATGCCAGAACTGCAAACAACCGGAAAAAACCATAAAAAAATTTTTTTTTCAATTATCTTTATAAAAAACTGAACATGTTTGAGATTCAAAATGTATTGAACACATTTCTTCAATATTTTTTGCCAGCTAATTGAGATTAATATCAACCCGAATTGTATCGTGAATTAAGTCTTTGTCTGTTGGTTTTCAGTTTCCTTTCCTCATAAAAACACCAGTCATATTGTATTAAGGCCCACCCTAATCCAGATTGGCTTCATTTTAGCTAATAAAATCTTCAAAGATTCTATTTCCAAATAGGTTCACATTCACAGAACTGAGCATCAGGATTTGAAAAAAAAAAAAATTTTTTTTGCAGACACAATTCAATCACTACCAGAAGTTATGGCATCATTTACTTACCAAAAATAAACTCAATTCAGAATAACAACTAAAAGAATCACATATCTAGAAATATATATATCCAAGAATGTAAAAACCTTGTACACAGAAAACTACAACATTTTGATAAAAGAATTCAAAGTAAAACTAAAGAAATGGAAGGACTTTCTGTGTCCATGTTTTGAAAGATGAAGTGTTGTTAATATGTCAACCCTACCCAAAACAAATTATAGATTCAATGCAGTCCAAAGCAAAATTTGAACAACTTTGTTCGCAGAAATGGAAAATCCAATCATCCAATTTATATGAAAAGGTAGTTGACCCTGAATAGCTAAAGCCATCTTTAAAAAGAAGAATGAAAATGGAGAACTCACACTTTCTGATCTTAAAACTTATTACAGGAGAAGCAAATGTGGCTCAAGCAGTTTGGTGCCTGCCAACCACACGGGAGGTCCCAGATTCAGTTCCCTGTGCCTCTTAAAGAAGACAAACAAGACAGCAAACTGACATGATGGGCTGATATCGCAAGCTTACACAAGATGACACAATGAGGAGACACAATGAAGAAACACAATGAGAGTCACAACAAGTAGGGAGCAAATGTGGCTCAAGCAATTGGACACCTCCCTCTGACCATAGAGGTCCCAGGTTTGGTTCCCAGTGCCTCCTATAAAAAGAAAATGAGCAGACAGAGAGAGCACACAATGAACAGTCAGAGAGAAGACAATGAGCTCAAACAATGGTGTGTGTGGGGGGAGAATTAAAGGAATAAAAATCTTAAAAAGGAAAATTAAAAATCCATAATAATCAAAACAGAGTAGTACTAGCACAAGGACAGTTATGTAGACCACTGAAATTGAATTGAGTGTTCAGAAATCAAAGCTCACATTTATGGCCTACTGATTTTTGACAAGGGGTTGAAAACAAATCAATTAGGAAGAATAGTATCTTCAGTAAATGAGGCTGAGTAAACTGGATAAAAACAGAAGGAGGACCTCTTCCTCCTTCCACATACAAAAATCAAGATAAAATTGATCAAATATATAAAAATAAGAGCTAAAGCTATCAAACTCCTAGAAGAAAACATGAGGAAGCATCCTCAGGACCTTGACTTAAGTAATGTTTTCTTAGAATTTATACACAAAACTAAAGCAACAAAAGAAAAAATCGATAAATGGGATGTAATCAAAACAAAAAGAAAAGAACATTTGCGCCTCAAAGGAATTTATCAGGATAGTAAAAGGACAACCTACTCAAAGGGAGAAAATATTAGGAAATGACATATGTGATAAAGATTTAGTATCCAGAATTCATAAAGAAATCCTTCTATTTAACAAAACAAAAAACAAAAAACAAAGAAGAAGAAAAAAAAATAATTAAAATTGGGCAAATGACTTGAACAGGCATCTCTCTAAAGCAGATATACAAAAGACCTGAAAGCACATGAAAAGATCAACATCCTTAGCCATCAGGGAAATGTGACTCCAAAGCCCAATGAGATATAATTTCATACCCATTAGAATGACTGCTATTAATAAAATGGAAAATAATAAGTGTTGGAGTGGATGCAAAAAAAATGGAACAGTCATTCATTCTTGCTGGCACTGTGCAAAACAATGGTGCAGTGCCTGTGCAAGACAATGATGTGGTTTCTCAGCAAGCTAAGTATAGAAATACCATTCAACCTGGCAATCCCATCATTTAGTATATACCCAAAATAATTGAAAGCAGGGACTCAAACAGATATTAGTACACCAATGTTCATAGTGGTATTATTTACAATTGTCAAAACATGGACACAGTCAAAGTGTCCATCAACCAATTAATGGATACATAAAATGTAGTATATAAATGTAATGGGATATTATACAACCATAAAAATAATGAATTCTTTACTTGTAACAACGTGGATGAACATAGAAGATATCATGTTGATTGAAAAAACTCATACACAAAAGGACAAATATTGTATGATCTCAGTGATTAGAAACAATTAGAACAAGCAAACTCATAGAGTCAGAACCTAGAATAAAGTTTAGGGCATAGGGAAAGGGAAGTTAAGGCTTAAAAGGCACAGAGTTATTATTTTAATGTTGAAAATGTTTGCTAATGGACTGTGGTGATGGTAGTACATTGTAAATGCAATTAATATCATTGAAATATATATTTCATTGTGATTAAGAGAGGAATTGTTATATTTTTTATAAGGTAACAGAATAAAATTTTAAAGATCATCTAAGGGACTAATTATACAATCACTGAACCCTAAGCTTAACTATGGACTTTAGTTAACATAGGACAATTATAAAAACAGGCTAACATCAGTTGTAGCAAAAGTTACACACCAATGCAAGGTTTTAGTGGTAAGATTGTGTACGGGAATACTTCATTTTATGAGTAATTGTTTGGTATCCACAACTTTTCTAATGAAAGACAATGAATAAAGAACACTAGGAGAAAATTCTTGTCCAGCTGCTGTCCCCTCCCCCAGCCGCCACCATTGCAGTATGACACTGGCATGCTTTCTCATTGTAAAAATCTGTCCCTGTGCTGCAGGAAGAAGTGTAACCCCAAAACACTCAATTGTACTTGTAGGTCATTGCCAATCAATTAGGGGGCACCATAAAGAATGAATCAGGAAACTTTTCTAGCTTACCCTCACAGATTTTACGCTGTAGACAGAAATATCTTATTCACATTTAAAGCAGTATTAGAAAGAATTAAATTGAATTAGACAGGAACAAAGGAATTCCATCTTCAGGACAGGTAGTAAAGCACCATGGAGTTTGGGGTCCTGTTTCTTTGAGAGTGGAAGGGGCATTCAGATTTCTGTAAATGTGGGAAATACTATAGCAATGAGTGAATGCCGAGCTAAAGATACTGGCTCAGAAAAGACAAAGAGGAACCCACACTTTTGTCACAGTCTGTTCTTCTTCATGAGAAGGCTAAGTTCTGAAGGTGAACACCAACCAATACAGTGACTGATAAAGTTACTTCATTTTTTTTTGCATTAGTTTGTTTCTTTTGTTAGTTCCTGGCACTCAATGCCATCTAGGTCATATCACTAGCTGAATAAACACTGAAGAAACAAATGACTCAGGGCCTAAACTTTAGAGATAATACATTAAAATATTAAATGGTACACTGTGCAAGAAACGATTACAAAAGAATAAAGAAACAAGAAATAATGGTCCACACAAAGGAACAAGATACTTTGGAAACCATTATGAAGAACAGACCTTGGTGATATCAGACAAAGTCTTAAAAAAAAAAAAAAAAAAAAAAAAAAAAAAAAAAATCTTGGAGTTGAAGACAACAATAACTGAATATTAAAAAAAAAAATCCCTAAAATATTTCAGTAGCAGATTAAAGCTGGCAAAATAGAAACTAGTGAATTAGAATATACAACAATTAAAATGAATCAAGTTGGGGAACAGAAAGACAAAAAATGCATAAAAGTGAACCAAGACTAAAAGATATATGGACCACTATCAAGCATACCAATATATACATTATAGCAAGCCCAGAAGGAGAAGCAAGCAAGAAAGCAGGAGAAAGAGTATTTAAAGAAATAATGACAGAAAATTTCCAAAATTTAATGAAAGATAAGAATATACATTAAAGAATCTAAATGAACACAAAATAGGGTAAAATAGAAGAGAACAAAAGAGAGCTCTGAAAGCTGCAAAAAGAAAAACAAATATTATGTATCATTATTCTTATATATAATATTAAGTGTCAACTTCTCATAAAAACCATGGAAGAAAGAAAGAATTGGGAAGAAATACTTAAACTGCTGAAAATGTTGCCAAACAAAAATTTTATATCTGGTGAGAATGTCATTCAAAAATGATGGAGAGATTAAAACATTAACAGAAAAACAGAATTTGAGGGTGTTGGCCACCACTAAATACTCCCTATAAGCAATGCTACAGGAAATTCATCAAACTGAAAGGAAAGTACACTAGGCAGTGGATGGAAGTTGCATAAAGATATAAATATCTCTGATAAATGTTACCATATGTGATATTAAAAATACCTTCACCATTGTAGCTTATAATTGGTAAGTAACTCCTATTTATAATTGTTACAGGTTCTACAATGCAACTGCAGAAAAAGTAAAGAAAATTTATGGTTTTATACATAAAATGTATATAGATATAATTTGAACCAATTAACACAAAAATATGGAGGGAGGGAATACCATGTCATAGGAATACTGTGTATGCTATTTGTCTTTGTTTCCTAAGGCCAGGCAATGTAAAATACCAGAAATGTGTTGGCTTTTATAATTGGAATGAATTAGCCTAGAAGCTTACAGTTACAAGGCTATGAAAATATCCCAATCAAGGCATCATCAAGAAATGCTGTCTCATCAAAGGTAAAAATGTCTCAATCAAAGGCCCTAAGGTGATCTAATCAAAAGTGACCTAATCAAATGTCCCTTTATATAATATAACCAAAAGTTCCCATATACAATAGGCTTACATGCACAGGAATGGGATAAACTTAAGAACATAATTTTCTGGGGTCCACAAAAGACTCAAACCTGGACATTCCATCCTCTGGACTCAAAAATACATGTTCTTTCCATATGCAAAATACATTCACTACATCACAATATTTCAAATGCCTTAAATCATTTCAGTAACAATGATAAGGACATAAGAGTCAGTTAAAGGCATGGAGTCTGTCTTGAGGCAAGATTTCCCTTAGGTTGTAGACCTGTGAAACTTACAAAACAAGTTATCCGCTTCTAAAATACAAAGAAGGGACAGTCACAGAATAAATATTGCATTGCCATATGGAAAAATTGGTAGGAAAACAGGGGTTACAGGTCCCAAACAGTTCTGAAAACCTGCAGGGAATATTCCATTCAATTTCAAAGTCCGAGAGTCATCTATAGCATGATATCTTATTCTCCTTGAAGACTCATGTTAGCACACCCCTTCATAGTGCTTGCCAATCTCATCTTCTCAGCTCCACCCTCATCAAGCATGCTGAGCTCTAGGTATTCCCCTTCAAGAACACCTGGATGATAGTCACACTCTCCCCAATCTCTGGGTCACAGTCTCAACCCCCTTAGCACAGTAGAGTGGTGGCCACACTCTCTCCAATCTCTGTGGCTCAGGCTCAAACCCCTCAGAATAGTGAGATGGCAATTTAAATCTCCCCAACCTTCAAGAAATGTGCCTCACCCTCTCTGGAGCCTGGGGTGGAAGAATTCTCCCTGAACAATGGGTCAGAAGGCCCATGCTTTTCAAATACAAGGGCAAACTCAACCTTTCCCTATATGTGGGTTTTTCTTTATTCTTCATGATTACTGACAAAAATCATCATTACTTCTGCAAATCTAGGTCCTTCCGCTTCCTTTCTGGAAGAGACACATTTTCAGGATATGGACTATAAAACAGTGTATAATGCAAAGGCAGAAACAAAGAAGTTTGCAAATTCTCTATATTTCCAACTGTTGAGACAAATATTTTTGAAAGCTGAGATTACCTCTTGCTGTAAAATCAGAGCCAGTTATTAAAGCAACCAGAATGCTACTGTAATTGAATACATGACCATTTCTCTTTCAGCACATTCTTTGTTCTCCTTTTCTTGAAGTTGTATACATCTATTTAGTTTGATTACCTGTCATCTTAATGAAGCTGTATCTACAACAGCCATGTCATCTGAGGTTCCTTCAATTGATGTATGTATGTTTGAAATGTCATACATGGTATCATTTATGACCAGTTATCCATTTTGGTGAACAGCATTTTCTCACATAGAGCACTCTCTTTTTAGCCTAACAACTATATAGATTTCTTCATTTTGTGGAGTTAAAGGAGGTCTTTCTAAATCCAGAAAATCTAGTGGTTTTTCACTTAAGGTAAGTACACGAGGTGGTGTTTTTAGTGCCAGAGGCTTAAAGGGTGTTGACTGAATAAGGTCAAGATCTGCTGGTTTTGAAAATGGCATGTCTTCATTATTTCCTACTACAACAATCCTCTCTGGAAACTGCATTATTACACTAGCCATTGGAACTCTTTGGAATCCTTGTGTCATGTCAGCATTTAGTAGTGCCACATTTAATTTTTCCAAGACCCTCCTTGTAATGCCTTCATTGTATTCCATTTCATACGGAATTCTACTAATTTCCACCATTTCAGCAGCAGTGGGAGAAGGAAATGCTGTCCCACTCACCAAATACTTATCAACTACTGCTTGCTTTTTGGCAATATCTGCTTCTGGGCTTCATATTAAATCCTTTAACTTACATAAATGTGTGTGTGATGGATTTAGAGCCAGTTTTGTCTCCTGGGCCTGATGGAGGATCCCAGGTGAGGGCCACCACCTGCCAATTTCCAGGGCTCTCTCAAAGGCCATTGACAGCACACAAAGCTGCCCTGGCAAAGTACCAGCTGGAGTGGCCTGTAACTGGCTGGGAAAGACACAAGAACAGCCAGGACTAGTAAAATTTACATTAATGTAGCTAGTGTGGCTTTTTGAATTGTATTACAAATTATGACACAACGATAAATTGGGGGAAAGCAGAAATTGATGAAGAAAGTGAAAGAAGAACTGACACAAGTCAAACCAAGGTCTGTTTGCTGGAAAAAAACAAATAGACAAGTCTGACCAAAATAAAAATAAAAATACCAAGAAACACACACAAACACACAAAACAAAAACAACAACAGGGAAGCGGCTGTGGCTCAATCAGTAGGGCTCCCGTTTACCATATGGGAGGCCCCGGGTTCGGTTCCCGGGGCTTCCTGGTGAAGGCAAGCCCGCCCGCGCGGCGTGGTTAGCTGACCCAGTGAGCACAAGCAGCAAGGGGGTGATAAATGAATAAATAAATAAAATCTTAATCTAAAAAAAAAAAAAAAAAAAAACCTCATACATTAGGAGTGAGAAAGTAGTATAAATGTAAATCCTGAAAATATGAAAAAATGGCAGATATAAAATTTAATATTAATAAATTTGAAAATATAAAGAATGTAAAAATATTTTTTGAGTATATTCTATGAATATACAAATTGCCAAAATTGTTTTAAGAGGTTGAACACTTAAATAGGTCAAGAATCTTAATGGGAATTGAACATGTTGCTAGAGATCTACTTCCTAAATGGGTATCAGGACCCATTGGTTTTACAATGAGGTGACCTGTGCAATCTTCAAGGAACAAATGATTCATTTTATTTGAATGGCTGCAAAGTATAGGGCAGGTTGGAAAAGTTCCCAAAATCTTGAGGGAAAAGACATAAATGGGGAGCTAGATGTTTGATATTTGTTTAAATCTGCTTAGATAAAAATGATATCATCATCACTGAATTTCCTAAGGAACCAGGGCTAAGAAAAAAGTAGAATGAGAAAAAAATGTGACAGAAAGCTCAGTTTGCAACCACACAGGAAAAAAAGCAGTCTTTAGCACAAGATGTGGCAGAAGATAAGGCCAACCTTCCCTCTCCTGGGAACTGCTTCCCTTCCTGGAAGAGCCTGCTAGGTTTTTTGCTGAGTTTGGGGAAGCACTTGACACATTGAATTTTTTTTTTATTTTTTTATTATGGGTAAAAATCAAAATTCTCACAATACATACAAACATTTGCAAAATGATATATAAATATATATGCATATATGTGTATTTGCTTACAAAAATGTTATTTATATATATATACACATATATTTTAAGAGTTGCTTAGATTACCCAAAATATTACACGGAACCCACCTCCCACACCTCCCACCACATCCCACACAAACATCTCCCACAAGTGTGGCCCACCACCCTCAATGAACTTACACATCCTGGAGCCTTGCCACCAACCATAGACCAAAGTTCACACTGTAGACCACACTCTCTCCCACTCAGTTCTGAGTGGTGTGTGCTGATTTAAAATGGCCTACATCCGTTGCCACAACAGTACTCAGGACAACCTCCAACTCCCAAAGAAGCCCCTGTATTTCAACTGCTCATCCCCTCCCTACCTCAAAAGTGTCAAGTGGCCACTGGCTCCACCTCATTGTTATAATTTCTTGCATTGCTAGAATCACCATATGTGAACAAGAGAATACCCTCAAGTCCACTCTAGTCCATAGTTCTTCCCCCAATCCTGAGGGGACTGGGATGGTGATGTCCACTCCAACTCCAAGTGAGAGAGGGCTTATATCCCATGGATATGGTGGGTGGGATGATCCTGCCTGCAGATGCAGGCCCTCTCCATTCCCTGGGATGGCCATTGCCCATCGTTGTCTCCTCACCAGGTGACTTGGATGAGTCCATTGAGCTGTAGGGTAGGAGTTGCAGCTGTGTGTGTTGCAATGTGTGTGTAGTGACACATTGAATTTGAATCCTCTGTGACTCCCTGCTAAGCCAATTTAATATACCATGGATGTGAATTATTTCCTTCCTTCCCTCTTTCTTTCCTTCTTTCTTTCTTAACATTTTTAATGAGTGTCAATTATAAGTCTGGCAGGTAAATTTGGAAATAAACAAAAAACAAAATAAACTCAGGCGGCATTGCCCTCATACTCTTAAAACTCCTGCAGGAAAAGTTCTCATTTCAAAGCTGCTGCTTTTCAGTCTTACAAACAATGGGGACTCAAATCTTTGGGCTTGACCCTTTCTTGGTAATGGATGCACCACCCGAACCCTGTTTATGCGAACACAAAGCACATTATCCAAAAATGCTCTAAAGTGCCCATGGTGATAAAATAAATGCCTCTTTTAGGCCCTAATCTTGAGGGTTGGTTACTCTCCCACATCCACCCTTTGAAAAGCTCTCTGCTGTTGGCTTGACATGGCAGGAAGCTAGCATTTTTCCCAGCCTTCCATGGGGTCCTTTTTGTCTGCCTTAGGTTTTTATTCTTTTTTTTCCCCCAATTTTAAATATTCCTTGATACCAAAGGAGCACCATTTTCTGCCAGTCTGCATACTTCTTATAGAGATCTCATCCACTCCCATGGCTGTGAATGCTGCATTTATGCAGATGGCTCCCAAATCAAATTTCCAGTCCAGATTACCTGCTATCCCTTTCCACTCATAGATTTCCATTCTCCTATTTCTATTCTAATTATTAACTCCATGAGTATACAAAATATATTTAGTTCATAACAGCACAGTCATACAGTATTTCTCCTTTTATGTCTGACTTGCTTCTCTCATCATAATATCCTCCAGGTTCATCCACATTGTCATATACTTCATGGCTTCATTTCTCCTTACCACTGCATAACATTATATTATGTGTATATACCACAATTTGTTTATCCATTCGTCAGTTGATGGACACCTAGGTTGTTTCCAACTTTGGATTACCATGAATAATGCTGCTATGACCATAGGTGTGCTGATGTCTATTCATGTCAATGCTCTCAGTTCTTCTGGGTATATACCTAGCAATGGTATTGATGGGTCACATTGCAAGTTCATATTCAACTTCCTTAGGAAATGCCAAACAGGCCTCCACAGTGGCTGAACCATTCTACGTTCCCAGCAAGAGTGAATAAGCATTCTCCCCAGCCTTTCCAACATACACAATTTTCTGGCTTTTTAAGAGTGGCCAGCCTAATAGGTGTGAAATGATATTTCATTGTAGTTTTGATTCACATTTTCCTTATCACTAGTGATGTTGAACATTTTTTCATGTGTTTCTTTACTATTTGTATTTCTTCTTTGGACAATAGTCTTTTCAAGTCTTTTGCCCATTTTTTTAATCAGGTAGTTTCTCTTTTTATTGTTTATATATGATCTCTTTATATATCATGGATATTAAACCCTTATTGGATAGAAATTGCCAAATATTTTCTCTCAATGATTCAGTTGCCTTTTCACCCATTTGACAAAGTCCCTTGAGGTGCAAAAGTGTTTAATTTTGAGGAGGTCCCATTTATCTATTTTTTTTTCTTTTGTTGCTCGTGCTTTGGATGTAAGGTTTAAGAAATTACCACCTACCACAAGATCTTGAAAACGGCTTCATACTTCTTCTAGGAGTTTTATAGCTGTCAGTTTT
This sequence comes from Tolypeutes matacus, assembly GCA_026826555.1. Classification (NCBI taxonomy): domain Eukaryota; kingdom Metazoa; phylum Chordata; class Mammalia; order Cingulata; family Chlamyphoridae; genus Tolypeutes; species Tolypeutes matacus. Next base: position 397,851 of record JAKSZT010032026.1, on the reverse strand, counting down.
ATATTTAGGTCCTTGATCCATTTTGAGCTAATTTTTGTATAAGGTGTGAGGTACGGGTCTTCTTTATTTCTTTTGGATGTGAATATCCAGTTCTCCCAACACCATTTGTTAAATAGATTGTTCTGGCCCAGCTGAGAGGGCTTGACAGCCTTGTCAAAAACCACTTGATTGTAGATGTGAGAGTCTATTTCTGAGTTCTTGATTCAGTTCCACTCATCAATGGGTTTGCCTTTATGCCAGTACCATACTGTTTTTATCATTGTAGCTAAGTAATATGGTTTCAAGTCTGGAAGTAAGAATCATCCAACTTCATTCTTTTTAAAGAACTTTCTGGCTATTTGGGGCCCCTTACCCTTCCAAATAAATTTGTTAATTGATTATTCCACTTCTGCAAAAAAAGGCTGTTGGAATTTTTATTGGGATTGCATTGAATCGGTAAATCAGTTTGGGTAGAATTGACATCTTAATGATATTTATTCTTCTAATCCATGAACACGGAATGTTCTCCCATTTTTTTTTAAAGCCTTTTCCAGTACTTGTAGCAATATTTTGCCATTTTCTGAATACAGGTCCTTTATGTCTTTGGTTAAGTTTACTCTAAATATTTGATTGTTTTAGTTGCTATTATAAATGAATTTTTTTTTCTGACTTCCTCCTCAGAATCCACATCCATAGTATATAGAAACACTATTGATTTTTGCATATTAATCCTGTAATTGCCACTTTGTTGAACTCGTCTATTAGTGTTTTTTTTTCTTCAGTAAACTCTAGGTATAGGGTCTTACCATCAGTGAATAGTGAAAGTTTTACTTCTTCCTTTCCTATTTGGGTGCCTTTTATTTCTTTATCTAGCCTTATTGCCCTAGCTAGAACCTCTAGCACAATAGCACAATATTGAATAGCAATAGTGACTGTGGACATCCTTGTCTTGTTCTTGAGCTCAGAGGGGAAAGCTTTCAGTTTTTCACCATTGAGTACAATGTTAGCTGTAGGTTTTTCATACATGCACTTTACCATATTGAGAAAGTTTCCTTCTATTCCCAACTTTTGGGGTGTTTTGGTCAAGAAAGAGTGCTGCATTTTGTCAAATACCTTTTCTGCATCAATCAAGGGGATCATGTGATTTTTCTTCAATTTATCAATATACTTTATTAACATAATTGATTTTCTTATGTTGAACCACCCTTGCATTGTCAAAAACCACTTGACTGTAGATGTGATGAGTCTATATCTACACACCCTTGATCATGGTGACTACTTCTTTTAATGTGTTTTTGGATCTTTTTGCAAGTATTTTGTTGAGGATTTTTGCATCTATAGTCATTAGAAATATTTGTCTGTAATTTTCTTTTCTTTTTTCTTTTTTTTTTTTTTTTTGTATCTTTATCTGGTTTTGGTATTAAGGTAATGTTTGCTTCAAAGAATGAGTTTGGTACCCTTCTTTCCTGTTCAGTTTTTTGGAAGACCTTGAGCAAGATTGATATTAGATCATCTTTGAATGATTGGCAAAATTCGCTTGTAAAGCCATCTGGTAATGGGCTTGTCATCTTTGGGAGGTTTTTGTTGACTGTTTCAATCTCTTCACTCGAGATTGGTTTGTCTACGTCTTCTATTTCTTCTAGGGTCAGTGTAGGTGGTTTGTGTGTTTCTAGAAATTTGTCCATCTCTTCTACAGTATCTAGTTATTTAACATACATTTGTTCATAATTTCCTCTTATGATCTGTCTTATTTCTGTGGGATCATTTCTGATTTTAATTATTTCTGTTTTCTCTTCTTTTCTTTGTCAGTCCACCTAAGAGTTTGTCAATTTTTTTTTGTTCTTCTCAAAGAACCAAACTTTGGTTTTGTTGACTCTCTATTTTTTGTTCTCAGTTTCATTTATTTCTGCTCTGATCTTTACTATTTCTTTCCTTAGGCATGGTTTGGGATTAGTTTTCTGTCCTTTTCCTTTTCCCTCCAGGTGTGCAGTTAGCAAATGTAGCTCTCTTCTTTGTCAATTAAGCATTGGTGACTATAAATTATCCTCTCAGCCCTGCCTTTGCAGTGCCCCATAGGTATTCTTTTTAAAGTGGTTAGATGACATGAAGTAAGTGGCAATACCTTAACTGTATGCATGTTGCACAAGCCCAAGGTCTTCTTCCATCCTTGTCAAGGCGAGTGCTAACCTTGTCTCCTTTCATACAACACAGTGTCCCATAGGTTTTGATATGTCATGAATGCATTTTCATTTGTCTCAAGATATTTGGTGTATTTTCTTGCAATATTTTCTTTGACCCACTGATTTTTAAGAGTGTGTTGTTTAATCCCCATATATTTATGAATTTTCCTTTTTTTTCATCCATTATTGATGTCCAGCTTCATTCTGTTATGATCAGAGAAATTATTTGCATAATTTCAATCTTTTTAAATTTGTTGAGACTTGTCTTGTGAACCAAACATATGGTTTATCTTGTAGGAGGATCCATGAGCACGTGAAAAGAAAGTATATCTTGCTGTTTTGAGGTGTAATGCTCTAGAGCTGTTGGGTTTAATTCATTTATCATATGATTCAAGTTCTCTGATTTTCATTTATCTTCTGTCCAGATGTTCTATCCAATAACTAGATTTGTGTATTGTAGTCTCCAAATATTGCCTAGACGTCTACTTCTCCCTTAAGTTTTGCCAGCGTGTGCCTCAGGTATATGGGAGCACTCAGGTTAGGTACATAAATATTTTGTATATTTATTTCTTCTTCATGAATTTCCCCTTTCATTAATATATAATTACCTTTTTCATTCCTTATAATGGTTTTGCATTTGAAATCCATTGTATCCAATATTAGTATCACTACTCCAGCTCTTTTTAATTTGTACTTTGCAGGGAACACCTTTTTCTAACCTTTCACATTTAACCTGGTTGTGTGTCCTTATGTCTGAGGTGGGTCTCTTGAAGACAACATATAGAAGGCTTATATTTTTTCAAACCATTCTAATAGTTTATATCATTTGATTGGGGAGTTCAACCCATTAAAATTCAATGTTATTACTGTAATGGCATTACTTACTTCATCTATTTTGTCCTTTGGCTCTCTCTTGTCATAATATTCTTTTGTCTATCTTCTTACTCCTTAGTTTACCCTCTTAATAATCTCTAAATCTCTTATCCTTGATATTTCCTTTCAGGTTGTAGCACTCCTTTTAGTATCTCTTGAAATTCTGGTGTTTTGGTAATATAGTCTATCAGATTTTGTCTGTGAAGACTTTGAACTTAGCCTCATTTCGGAAGGTCAGTTTTGCTGGACACAATTCTTTGCTGGCAGTTTTTCTCTTTCATTACCTTAAATACATCGTACTATTTTTTTTCTCACCTCCATGGTTTCTGAAGAGAGGTCGGTACTTAATCTTACTGAGTTTCCCTTGTACATTATGCTTTGTTTTCCTCTTGCTGCTTTTAGAATCCTCTCTTTATCTCTGATATTTGTCATTTTGAATAGTAAGGGTCTCATGGTAGGTGTATTTGGATTTATTCTGTTGGAGTGTGTTGTCCTTCTTGCATACTGGTATTTGTATTAGTCAGCCAAAGGGGTGCTGATGGAAAATACCAGAAATCTGTTGCTCTTTATAAAGGGTATTTATTTGGGGTAGAAGCTTACAGTTACCAGGCCATAAAGCATAAGTTTCTTCCTTCACCAAAGTCTGTTGCCATGTGTTAGAACAAGACAGCTGCCAACATTTGCCAGGGTTCAGGTTTCTTGGGTTCCTCTCTTCCCAGGGCTCCATTTCTCTCTGGGCTGAGCTCCTCTCTTTCCTCCACAAGGTCAGCTGTGACTATGAGGCTTGCTAGGCTTTACCTTTCTCCACAAGGCCAGCTATAGACTATCAGGCAAATGGCTCCACTCTATTCTGGGGCCTTCTCTCCTTACTCACGACCAAGCTCCTCCATCTGCTCCCCTCCCTGGCCTCCAGCATCAAAACTCCACCATGAGAACTCCAACTCAAAAACTGCTACAACTCTGTCCTTTGCCTTGCCTTTTATATTTGATTCCCCATCCACAAAGGGGTGGGGCTCAATGCCCTACTGAAGTGGCCCAGTCAATGCCCTAATCATAACTTAATCATGCACAGATTAACAGAACAGTTTACAAGCATAATCCAATATCTATTTTTGGAATTCATAACTATATCAAACTGCCAAACTGCTACAGTATTTATGTATTTCATAAGGGTTTGGGAGTTTTTGGTCATTATTTACACAAATATTTTTTCTGCCCCTGTTCCATTCTCTTCTCTTTCTGAGACACAGTATTAGTCAGTCAAAAGTGGTGCTGATGCAAAGTACCAGAAATCTGTTGCCTTTTATAAAGCCTATTTATTTGTGGTAGAGGCTTATAGTCCAACTCAAGGTGCCATAAGTGGTACTTTCTCACTCAAAGTCAATTGCCAAATGTTGAAGCAAGATGGCAGGCTATGTCTGTGAGGGTTCATGCTTCCTTCCTCTTAAGGCTACATTGACCCAGTTTCTTCCTATCTCAGCTATAGGTGGGCATAAGGCTTGTTTTTCTTCCTGGGGTTCATTTCTTTCCAGCCTCAGCGGCTCTGGTTACTTCCCAAGTTCAGCTGTAAACTATCAGACTCATCTCTTTTTCTGGGATGCAGGATCCTCTGTGTATCTTCTCTGTTTATATACTTCTGTGTGAAAATCTGTTTTATCAGCCTACCAATGGAGGTGGGGCTCAAAGCTGAGTCACACTCTAATGACCTGGTTAAATCAAAGATTTAATCTTAACAATTTAACCAGACACCTCAGCTGAATCTAATGCAATCAAAGGATTATCTCATCCAGAGAAACAGACTAGTTTGCAAACATAATATCTCTTATTGGAATTCATAAATAATATCATACTGCCACACTCCATCCTCTGAATTCCAAAAAGATTTTACAATATCAAAAAAAAAAAAAGAACACCTTAAATCAGTAACTTTGTTAAATAGAAAATAAAATCACATTCAGTTTAAAGAAATAGTTTGTCTTGGGTCAAAGTCCACTCTGACTGTAGACTTGTGAATCTTACTTAAAAATTTATCTGCTTCCAATATACTAAGTAACAGACAAAGGATAAACATTTGCATTACCATGAGGAGAATTTCAGAGGAAAACATGAGTCATGGGTCCCCTAAGTTCCATAAACCTGCAGGGTTTCATTATACTTCAAAATCTAAGATTCATTTTTGAGATGGTGGTATCTTCTCCCTGGAACCTCATGGGGACCCACCCTTTCCACAGGCTTGACCAGTGGCAATTTTTCTTGGTTCCACCTTCATCAAGCATCTGGGTGGTGACTGAGCTCCAGACCTCACCCTCCAAGAACACTGGGGTGTCAGCTACACGTTACCCAATATTTGGGGTAGAGTATCAACCCCTTTAGTTCAGTGAGAGTGTTACAACATTCTTCCTAATCTCCAGCCTACAGGCCCAACCCTCTCAGAGCTATGAGTTAGCAATGAGTTAACAACCTTCTCTAATCTATGGGGTTCTGGCTCACCCCTCTCAGACCTATGGGGTGTCAACCTTATTCTTCCCAACACTTGAGGAGTGTGATCCACCCTCTCTGTAGCCTGGGGCAGCAAAAGTATCCCTGAACAGTGTGCTGGAGCATGATGCACACTCTTCAAATGCTGGGGCAAACTCATCCTCTCTGGGGTCCTTCTCTTGGCCCAAGGAGGTGTCTTAATTCCAAACCTCAGCTTCCAAGATTTTCTTTTTAAAGCTGTTTTCCCTTTCATATCTCCCTTCCACATCACTTTTAATCCAGACTGACAGTGGTTTTGTTCATACAACTCTTGCAAAAATCTTGTTGGTTTAGCATGCATAAAGCAGGGGTCCACAGCATCAGACAGTAACACTTTCCACAAAGTCTTTTATAGAAAACTGCATTTTCAATCCTGATTTACAAGTTACAAGTTTGGATAAGTTCTCAAATGGTGCACTATTATCTGGGTGCTTGATTTCCAGAGGCTTGAAATTTTTGGAATCAGTTTCTGTTTTTGTTGTGCCCAACAATTCAGTTCTTGGCTTATTACTTTTGTCTATCATTTTGCTATAAGTTTCTAGGAGAATCCAAGCTGGGTTCTCCAAGTTTACTTAAGAAAGCTCTTCAGATAAATGTCCAGGCTCACCATTTTCAAATTCTGCCTTCCATAAAGTATCAGAAGTTAATCTTCCTAAGTTCTCTGCAACTTCAAAACAAGGATCATGTTTCCTCATTTTCAATAATAGTTTCATCATTTCCTTCTAAGGCATTAACAGAAATAATGTTAGGCTCCATATTTTTACCAATAGTCTATTCAAAGCCGTCTAAGATTTCTCTATCAAGCATCTCACAATTCCTCCAAAAAGTACCCCTTACCTATTTATAAAACCATTCGACCATTTTGGTAATTGCAAAAGCACCACCCCACTTTCCTTTTACCAAATTCTGTAGTAGTCAACCAAAAGTATTGCTGATACAAAGTACCAGAAATCTGTTGGCTTTTATAAAGGCTATTTATTTGGCATAGAAGCTTACATCACAAGACCATTAAGAGTCCAACTCAAGGTTGATTTTCTCTATTTTTTTTTTTTCATTTCATTGTCATTTATTTCTGCTTTAAGCCTTATTATTTCTTTCTTTCTGCTTGCTTTGGGAGTAGTTTGCTGTTCTTTTTCTAGTTTCTCCAGTTCATTTAGATCTTTGATTTTAGCTCTCTTTTTTTAAAAAAAAATTAGGCATTTAGGGCTATAAATTTCCCTCTCAGGACTGCCTTCACAATATCCTATAAGTTTTGGTAAGTTGTGTTCTCATTTCCATTCATCTCAGTCTATTTATTAATCGCACTTAAAATTTCTTTTTTGACCCACTGATTATTTAGCAGTGTGTTGTTCAGCCTCCACTCAAAGACCCCTCAACTGAATTTAATATAATCAAAGGGTATTGCACCCAGAGGAAAGCTTAGTTTACAAACATAATTTTTCTCTTTTTGGAATTCATAAATAATCTCAAAATGCCACATGCAAATTTTCATACATTTCCTAGAATTGATTTATGATATTTGTTTGAACTTCTTTAATTAGTTGTTTCAAATTCTGCATCTCCTCTGAAGTTATAATTTCTTCCCTTCACTGAGCCATATCTTCCTGTTTCTTAATATGACTTTTAATTTTTTGCTGATACCTAGGTATCTGACTATCTTGATGAGTTAACTCTGAAGGTCAGTTTCTCCCTCTTTTCTAGGGATTTATATTTTATTGGCTTTGTATTAAGGCTTTTCTTTGACAGTCCAACTTATTTTGTACATTTACAAAAACTTGAGGTTAACTGATCAGATGTTTTTAGTTCTTTTTCATCTGACTCTTGTGCTCTATATGTGTTACATTTCTAAGATTTTACTTTTTGTGTAATTGTTTCACCTCCAGGAGAAATCTTCCTTTTCTCTATTCCTTCTCCAGGAAATTTGATCTGTTCTATTTGTTTTTGTGCATAATTTTCTACTCAGCACCCATGATTTGTTTAAATTATCTCCCTCATTCATTGCTGTGTTTACTTTACACTTTTCAGTTCTGGGACCCTCCAGTATTACAGCGGTTCAGTTTGACACTTTCTCTCCCTCTCTCCCTCTCTCTCTCTTTCTCTCTCTGAGACCTTTCTGTCTGTATTTTCCTCCCCATTAGATTATCCCAACATGGGGAGATGGGGAGCCAACTGGTTTAATCAGATAATTGTATTATTCCTGAAATGTCTAACATTTACGGTGTCCCACTGACAGAAACTGGATTGAGTGAGTGCAGCACTTGGTCACCACCATTTTGCCATATTTTTTCCTCTCTTTTTCCTTCCTGGTGTCTCATTTGTGTAAAGTACTCTGCAGCAGCTTTGATTCTGCCATGGGTTTCTGCAGACTTGTGTCTTTTTGCCTGTACATTTGTGGGGTTCTAATACACTCTTGCAAGTCTCCCTAAAGTCTGTGTTTGAGGTAGGAGGTTACCCAGGCTTCTACTTGTGGGTAATTCCCAAGCTTTTCATGGGACTGAATGAGGGGAAAGAAAGTTTCCTACCTGTTAGTTTCTTCTTTCTGTAATTCAGCAATTATGGAGTCCTCCTGTATCTACTGTCCTCCAGAGTTCTAATCAAGTGGAATTCATTCTTATATATTCTGAATCTCTAGGGAGATTGTTTCAGGAGATATCTAATGACGTCATGCTGATGACTTCACTAATGTGCATTGATTCTTATGCCCTAAAATTTTTTAGTGGCTCTATGGTCAGTGCTTGGGATATTTTGTTACTTATTAGTACTTTATTATAAGCATTCTGAGAGTGAAAGCCATATTTGGCTGCAGATTTTGGTGCTGTTCCCATTGCATGATTTGAAGGTAAAAGAAAAGAAAGAACAAGAAATAGAGGAAAATCGTTGCATCATATCTTTTCAAGTAGTTCTTCGAATTATATATTCTTCTCTTGTCAACTTAATTTACATAACCTTAAAATGTGTGGCAATTGTACTCTGAACATCCTTTATATTATGAGTTTAAAATATGGACAATGTCATAGATGAAATATATGAATCTGTTTCCTATATGTAGTATAAAAATTAAAAGTGATAGAAAATATATACAATAATGTATTTTTACATATACATAAACAAAATTAATAGTGGGAGGAATAGTGCACATAGATTGAAAAATCACTCCAAAGCAAAATATCCCCAATATATATATATATATATATATTTTTGCTGTCTGGAAGTTATTTTATTCTTTATTTTTATTTTTTAAATTAATTAATTAATTATTTTTAAAGAAACTTTAGATTACATAAATGTTACAACAAAAATGAGGAGTGTGAGAACTCTGGTTGTGCTGTCGCATTACAATTACTGAGACTCTCATGTAGTGTGAACAGATGAACTGATCTGGATCAATGGCAATTATATTGATTGTATAATACTTTGGCCTTAATTGCAAGTAGTAACTTTGAAGGAAGAGAAGTCAGTCAACATCATCAACTTAGCACCTTTATTGAAGTGACCTTTGATTCCTTCAGCGAAAGGACAGTGTGCTGATAAATTCAGGCTCAAATATTTACTGCAACAGTATTGTAATTGCAAATGAGTCTGGATTCACAGCAACATCAAGTATCCTTTCTTAGTTTAGGGCCATGATAGAGTATAACCTTGATTGAAACCTCTTGGCGAGCAGAAGGCCTGAATCCCCTCAAAGAAGGAATTTTTATCATAAATCTGGACTTAGCTTCCAGGCAAGGACTTCTGGAGATGGTCCTACTATGATGCTGGGGTGGCTCTTTGAAGTCTTGAGAAAATGACAACCTTCAATATATAAGATAGCAATGCCTAATGAGTCATGGAACATTGTTGAATAAGCTGTTAGAAAGCTAAGAGTGGAGGATGATTTGGAGCTGATTTATTATGCATTGTGAGCTAACCACAGTTCCAAGGAGAACCAAGAGTATACCAGAATTCACCATTAAGGAAATTTCTCACATCATTGAGAAGCTCATAGGTGGTTGCACATTTTGGCCAGAATCGATGTTAAAAAAAAAATACTGCTCTATAACCAGAGCTCCATATACAAGTGAAGGTGAAAATATTCTGGAACAACAGGGACAATGTAGTGTCACATGCACTTCAGAGGAAAGGTGAACAAATTTTTTAAATGACCAGTGGGGCTTTAACCAATAGGAATAGAGCTAATGGAAACTGAAACTCCTAGGATGAGATTATATAGATATACAGATATATAGGTATATAGACATATAGATATATAGATATATAGATATATAGATATATGCAGCGATGAAGATGTTGCTTGATTATAGAACCAGAAAATATTTAAAAAATACATAAAGATTAGGGGAGCAGAAAAATGGTGTTAGGCATCATTGTGGATACTAATCCTTTTTTATCACCTGATTTCCTTTTTTGAATCAATTTTTCAGTCTATGAGTAGAAGAAATAAAAGGGACTCCAGGTCCCCTACAGGATGACCCATGCAATGCAAAAATAAATAAATATGGTTGCTAAATACCAATTCCTCTCCAAAGGGCCAGAACAATGGCAAGTGAGCCATGGCACACTTGGGGAAGGAAAATATTGAGATCTTTCAAGAGAGGCTATTTATAAAGACTTAGCTGACCCTAGGGGATATAACTGTGTTATAGTGGGTTGTCCCTCTCATCACCAATCCAATGTCCTATATGGGGAATTTGTGCATTCCATCACAACTTAAATCTCTTTTAATTGAGTTCCAGGTTTTCAATTTAGGATAAATGATTTTTGGGAACATAGTAAGCATTCCTTTAAAGCAAAAGTTAGGGCTGCCACCAGCCATGTTGAGCTCCTCATGCCAACCTTATCTTTGTGGACAACTTATGAAAATCCTTGTAATTTTCTGCTTGAAATATAATTTCTAAAAAACAAAAAGAAACATGTCTATAATGAATTGGTCCTTGTCGCTAGAGCACCTCTGTGTGCCCCCAACATATGAGCTACCTGTTTGCCATTATAGGAGGCCAACCTGTGTTAGAATTGCTTCTGACTTCTGATTGATTATGGCTCATAGAGTGCACTATATTTTATTCTGTGCTTTGCAGATTTCTTTTACTCCTTCAGAACTGAAGAATCTATTAGCCCATCTGTTAGGTGTATTAGTATATGGCAGCTCGAATGTAAGGCTTTCTCAAGAAATTGTTGTGGATAGAAGAAAATTACCTAGCCAAAGGTCATGCTCCCTTCCTAGGGGAACTCCAGAGACAGTGAATGCTCCATGTCAGTCCACAAAAAAAGGCAAATTGTTTCAATGTGGGACAACTTTACAGGGCCACCCTAGCTCTAGAACTCTTTAATAATTGAGGAAACTGAGATTCATATATACTAATGGAAAAGTACTAGGTCACAGAAGTAGTCAAAGTTGGAGCAAAGATCCAAGGATGCCTGGAAAAAAATACTAAAAACTAATGATAACAAAATCATTAAATACAATCCCAGACAGAGAAAAACTGCAAAGTATTTGACACAATGAACACAATGTGCTGTTACTGTTGTAATTATGATTACTGCTATTATTATTTCATTGCTAATTTATAAAACATAAATATATTACTGTTACACAGATAGCAACAAAATGATGCTTATAATGTCTCCACGATTCTTTCAAATTAACTCATAGGGGGAAATGAGCTGAATTCTACCATGGGCTACTTTGCATTTTAATTGCTATCTTTGTCAGTAGTTGATCTCTCAAGTTCACACTATTTAACCTTCCTTTTGATGAAGGTTTAGACAGGTAAAGTCAGAATCACATTAATTAAGTCAAAGTCATTTAAATCATCTTACCTTTTCAAATCTGTTTACTTAAATTTTACTTTTGGTCTTAAATGATGATTTTTTAAATTATTTTAGTTAATCTCAGCTTTCTGCAGCCAGGTAAGGAAGTATTTTTAAATTCTGGAAATATTTCAAATGTTTCTGAAAATTAAAATATTTGGCATCCCTAGTATCAGCCTTATGCAGCATTGGCATATTAATTAAGGAGATAGTATTTTTAGCAAAAACTGATGAAAGGCCACACCCTCCTCCTCCACCTGAGAAAACAGACAGTGAAATAAGTGAATCAGATGCAGTCAGACTAGAAGATCCTTCATTCACCTGATTTGAAACATTAAGGTGATGCTGCTATGAAGGGATGGAAATCTAGCCTTTGAGGGTCACCATCTTTATCTTACATGAGTAGATCATGCCAGTCCTTTATTATTTATCACATTGCTTGTGTGTTTTGAAATCCAGAAAATACTGTTTCCATACAGTTTTCAAAATGAAATAGTCTTTATTATTCATTTTATAATCTGAAGAACTAAAACAGATAAAGTTATACCTGTTATAAAGTTACCAGGTCAAAACTCTTGTCATTTTAGTAAAATAAATGTTTAGACTGTTACTATTGTATTTTATACAGGAAAATAACGATTAAGCATATCAATAACAAAAGGACACGGATTTAAAGTTTCAATCTTAGATTTGGGGAGCAGCAGTGGGAATATACAGAAAGGAAGATGCTTGGTACTGTTCTGAATTTTGTGATTACTCACAGAGCAAATAATGAGAAAAGGGAGGGTCTTTAATTGTGCTTTCTGGTAGCATTTTAAGGACATGTTCATGATTGATATAAAGACATACAATTCTAAGTAAAGACTATAGTAAAAGAATAAAATATATTTCTGAAATATCTAGTTTTCTGAAGCAGTCGTTGAAAAGGTAATAGAAAAAAAAAATTCTGCAAGCCTGTTTTCCTCCTTCTATACTAGTCAACTGTGAGTTTTCTTCTGTTTAAAACAATTACAGATACTTTATTTGTATGATTACTTCCTCATTTTAATATGATAGCCAAGCTTCTTTCTCCCAGTCAATTCTGTTAAGTTTTATTCCAGAAAAGCCATCTTTTAGATATGCATGCCTTTTAAATAGTGGAAAATTATTTCACTTGTTTATATGAAAATAGAGTCAAATATCAAAAAAACAACAAATTTAACAACATCATAGTTTAGAGAATTATAATTGCATACTACTCATATTACTTAATTGATGCATTGAATTGATCTTTCCAATAAATAATCTAAACAATATACCATTCTGATTAAGTAATTACATCCTTAATAATCAATTGCTTTTATACATTTTTGTCTACTAAAAAGATAATGCATATATATTATTGCCCATATCCACTTAAAAGTTAAGATGTAATGGTTTCAAATTTTTCATAAAGTTCTTATTCATAATTAGAGGTCTCATAATAAGAAATCAATTAAATAAACTGAAATGACTTCTAAGTAGTTAAAATTATTCTGTGAAAATCACCTAAATATCTTTTGCACAGTTTTTCAGAAGATTAGCTCATATTGTTATTGTTAATGCAATGTCTGCTTCCTTTACCAAAACATGAAAAAAATTAGAATCTAAATTCAAACAACCAATACATTAACACTTAAATACACATCTATGTGAAGTAATATATGAAAAAAAAGTTGAACTTGCAACTTATTAGAAAGTACTTTCTCATATTTCCTATTTTTTCTAACAATTATAAAGTAAGTTTTTTCTAATTTTACTTATTAATTCGTAAACTTAAATATAAGAAAATTTCCCACAAACCTACAAATGCTAATTTTTAAAAATGTATTAAAAGATCTATTATCTTGCAAAAATAAGGCCAACGGTAATAATAGAAAAACAAAAGTATCTAAATCAATGAAATGAGTCCTTTGATTTTTAGTGATTATGCTTAATCATTATTTTCCTGTATAAAATACAATAGTAAGGGTCAATTACAATAAGGGTCTTAAGTGGGGATTTCATAAAGTTATAGGTGTTAAGAGACATGAGAGTGTACAGCTCTTAAAGACTTGGAACATACATTAAATCGTTCAGCAAAGTGGGAGCATATTTCCACAATATCTAATTTTTAAATAACCAACTTAACCTTTCAAATAGTGTGCTATCAGTACAAGATTAAAGCCTGAGTAAAATAGTTACAGAATTAACGATCCTTTTTCACTGAATTTCCCAGTCATGATGTCCATTTGAGTTTAAGATGGTTGTGTAGTGTGGGTTCAAAGGGCATACCCATGAGATAGGTGGATTTGTTCTCTGATATTACTTCATTGAATTAGAATGTTTATAAGATCATATCCTTAAGATTGAATTAGCATCCCTATCTCTGCAGGTCTGGCCATATTTACTCAACACACTAGAGAACTTGCAGTCCCAGAATATCAGAGATGAAAATGTTTTAAAGGATTTAGACTGTCTTGGAACTGAAGAAATAATTAAGTCTATGGTCAGCTGAATAAATAAAGAACTTTCACTTTCCTTTTCCCTGTAAAGTATTTGCTAGTGTGACTGTGAAGGTAGTCATTATATCCCAAAAAAGTGTCCTTCTACAGTTACTGAAAGTATGTGTTGTATATTGCGAGAAAATATTTTAGAAAATCATTTTTGCTTTCTGTGTTTAACTCTTTAAGTTCAGACTAACATAAACATTTCCAAATTAAGTTATCTTTTAATATGCAGGCTTGATCTTTCCAGTTCCTATATCATGGGAAATAACTCTTAATGTTTGGAACAAAAAATGCTTTCCAGGAATTATCCTTGTTTAAGAAATCACTTTCTATATCACTTTCTTAGGTTATGAATACATAACCATCATTATCAACTAGTTTTATGTAATTTACAATTCTATTGTCTGTGAACAATGTAAGGTAAGCAAAAATATAAGTAAATTTTGTGAACCATTTTTCCCTGTCCAATTTTTTTTGGCCTTCTTTCAAATATCTCTTTTCTAGAGGAGTTACATTATGCATGTGAGCTTACAAAGCAATCATGCATAATGTGCAGAATTCTCATACATCTTGCATTGTTATGGAATATTTGTTATAGATTATGAAAGAACATCACCTAAATATTGCTGCTAATTATGGTCCATAGCTTACATTTGGTGGATTTTTCCATAAATCCCTAATATTTTATTAGTATTATAAAATTGTTATATTTCTTGAGAGAACACTCACATATTTGTATTGTTAACCATAGTCCATCATCTACAACATGGTTCACTGTATTATACAGCCCCACGCATTGTACAATCCATCCAAAATATACTCTCAGTTTCATCAAAGAGTTGTGCTGTCATCACCTCAGTAAATTTTAGAACATTTTCCTTAGTCCAATAGAAAAAAAAATCCCTTACCTCACTAATACTGACCTTGCCATTGATATAGAACGTTCTTTGATGTTGAGGCAAGAATATTACAAATGCTGTTAATTATATTTTATCAGATACTACAAAACCAGTCTTATATAGTAAATGGAGTTTACCAAGAATTTTATTTCATTACAGCACTTAATTAACACTCACCTAAAACTACCTTTCATGTAAACCTTGAAAAGACAAAATTTTGAACGTAATTCTGCTTTTAGTTTTAAGTTTTTATTGTGCTCATTATCAAGTATACACAGAATAAATAGAAAACTCTTCTGAACACCTATGTCATCATAAAGCATATCTAATGATTTTTAGCCTTCTGCCTCTCTTGTATTATCTCTTTGTCATGTTTTCATTCACTCTGTTGTTCTTTAGCATTTTAAAGAAAATTCAGATATCATATCAACTCACCTATAAATACTTCAGTAAATATCTCCAACAAATAAGATTTTTGTGTCTTAATGTAACCATAATGTTATCATACTTTTAAAAAGGAGCTTATCTGTTGCTTTATATAATCTTTAATGAAAGCCATCGTCAATATCATACATTTTGTGAAAATGTATTCTCTTAATTTTAGTAAAATGTATGCAACTCTAAGTATCCATTTTAACCACTTTCAAGTGCACAATTCAATAATATTATTTTATAATATATTAATATTGTGTTACCATCACCAATATATTTTAGCCCAACTCTTTCACCACCTGAAATAGAAACTTCACCTATTACATAATAACTACCACTACCATCGTCCCAAGGTAATCTATAATATACCCTCTGTCTCTGTTGATATTTCCTTCTCCTACACATTTCATGGAATTGAGCTCATACTCTACTTGTCTTTAAGTATCTGGCTTTCACTTAACATGATATCTTCCAGTTTCATCCATGTTGTATGCATGCATCAACACTTTACGTTTATTTATGACTGAATAATAACATATCAGTGTGTGTATAAATCACATTGTGTTTACCCATTTATCTGTTGTTGGACAATTGGTTTGCATCCATCTTTTAGTAATTATGATTAATACTGCTATAAACATTGGTGTAAAATATTTCTTAGAGTCCCAATTTTCCTTTTTTTTTTTTGGTATACACCAAAAATTGGGATTTATGGGTCACACAATAATTCTATTTTCAACTTTCCAAGGAACCATCAACTTATTTCCACAGTGGCTGCACCATTTTACAATGCCACCAACAATGTACAAGAGTTTGTACCTTTTGTATGTTCATCAACACATATTCATTTCTGCTATTTTTTAATAATAGCCATGTTTAGTGTGAAGTAGTAACTCATTGTGGTCTTTAATTTCTTTTTCCTGATGCCCAATGATGTTGAGTATCATTTCATGCATATTTGACTATTTCCAAACTTTCTTTAGAAAAATGTTTATTCAAGTGTTAAAATTTTTTTAGTTATTTGTCTTTTTATTGTTTTGCTTTGTCAGTATTTTATAAATTCTGGGTAGTAAATGCTCTTCAGATGTATGATAAGCAAGTACTTTCTCCTATGATGTTATGTCATCTTTTCACCTTTGGATTGTGTCCTTTATTTTTTTAAAAGCCTTAGATTACTTAAATGTTACATTGAAAATATAAGGGATATCCATATGCCCCACCCATTCCCCCTCCCATACTTTCCCCATTAACAAAATCTTTCAGTAGTGTGGTACATTTGTTACAATTCATGGAAACTTTTGAAGTATTGCCAGTAATCTTATCTATAGTTCACATTTTGGTTTACACTTTGTGCCACACAATTTTATAGGTTCTCACAAAATGTATAATGGCCTGTATCCATCATTGCAATGTCATGCAGAACAATTCCAATGTCCCAAAAAAATGCCCCATGGTCCACCTATTCTTCCTTCTCCCTCCCCTCAGAACTTCTGCTGACCTCTGCCTTCACTGGGAAAGTCCAATGAACTGGAGAGTAGGTGTTCGCTGCAACTCTTCTGAGAGTCCGGTCTCAACCAGCACATGATTAGATAGAAGTTTTAAGTCTTCCAAACCACGAGCATTGAATATTCTTCCATTTATTTAGTTCTTCTTTAATTTTCTTTAACAATGTTGAGTAGTTTACTGTGTGCAAGTCCTTTACATCCTTAGTTAAGTTTTAATCCTAGAGGTTTGATTACATTAGTTGCTATTTTAAATGAAATTTTTTTCTTGATTTCCTCCTTAGATTGCTCATTATTGGTGTACAGAAATGCTACTTATTTTTTCAAGTTGATCTTATATCCTGCCACTTTAGTAAACAGATTTATCAGCTCTAGAAACTTAGTTGTAGTTTTTTCAGGGCTTTCAACGGGGCTTTCATAGGCTCGTGTCATTTGCAAATAGTGAAAGTTTTACTTCTTTCTTTTCACTTTGTATTCTTTTAATATTTTTTTATTATTTTAGTTTATTTTTAAGGAAGATTTAGATGACATAAATGTTACATCAAAAATATATACTCATATACCCTATCCCCTCCCCCTCCCCGTTAATAATTTCTTTCATTAGTGTGGTACATTTATTACATTTGATGAACACATATTGAAGCATTGCTATTAACCATGGCTTATAGTTTGCATTATTGCTTATACTGTGCATTTCACAATTTATAAGTTTTGACAAAATGTACAATAGCCTGTATCCATCATTGCCATATCATACAGAACAATTCCAATGTCCCCCAAATGTCCAATGTTGTACCTATTCTTTCTTCTCCCTCCACTCAGAACCTCCGGAGAGACCAGTACTCCAAGCCCTTGGTCTGGTGACCACTGTCTTTATATCAATGTTAAAAGTTCTTCCGTTGTTAGAATAATAATAAGTCTAATTTAGTCCATTTGCATTCCCAAATGGCCTTGGATGAAACTGTCTTGCTTGCAGATGTAGATACTCTGCTTTTTGGCATTGGCAATGCCCATCATCATACTTTTGTTAGTTGTCCTGGGTAAGTCTGATTAAATGGAGTAGGTGTTGGCTACAACTCTGCTGAGATTCAGTGCTCAACTGGCATATGAGCAGCTGGAAGATTTAAGTCTCTGGGATGTTTATTCAATAGGTATAGGGCTAATTATAGGTTCAAAGGGGTATAAGAGCCATGTGTAGGAAAATTATAAATAAGTCTAACTTCGATACATTGGAGGGATAGGTTATCACATATTCCAAGGTAAGGCCCACAGACAGGGTCCCGAATTCTGGGATTGTCTCCACATCTTATAGTTTCTAGATGTGTCTAGATCTTTCAGGAGCCCCTCTGCTCTTGAGGCATTCTTTGTTGTAGCAGTCAATGAAATCCTCCTGAGACATGCATTAGTATAACCCCTGGAATTACCTTCTGACTCACTCAGCTATAAAAACTCATTTCTTATTTGTATTTACTATTTCTCTATTTTGGTCTAGGTCTTTTTCCAAATGCATTGCTAGTTGGCACTTGGTAATAATCCCTCAGTGCTAGGGAGACTCATGCCCTGGAATCATGTCGCAGGCTGGGGAGAGGTATAGAATTTATATGCTGAGACTAGCTTAATAGAAACCACATTTGTGCAACAATGAGGCTTTCAAGAGGGAACTCCTAGGCAATATATAATACTAGGCTAAATTTCAATTTCACAAGAATGAGGTTCATATATACAACAATTACTATTAAGGGCCTGGCATATCAGTCTGTCCTCTTTCACTAGGCACTAGGGGGATTCTTGCTGTTCTATCAGAGAATGTAACAGGACTCCCCAGGTTAGGAATAAAATATTCTTTTGGTTATTGTGTGGGTCTCCATCCACCAAGACAATGCCCCGTGAACACTTAAATACATTAATATTTCACAGAGAAATGCCTCAGATGCACCCTTCCCCACAAATCCCCCAACCACTGACACCCCACACCAGTGATCTTACCCGGCCACAGTTGTGATCATTCTGCAATCTAAAACCTCCCTCATTACAAAGCCAAATTAAAAAATAATAATAATAAAGTAAAAAATAAAAATAAATAAAATACAAAAATATTTTTCATTGTGTCTTTCAGCACCATAAAATCTTTTATCTTTTCTGTACAGTAACAATTTCTTCTGTATGTTCCCCAGTGTGCTTTTTTTTTTTTTTCCACTTTATTTTCAAAGAAGCTTTAGGTTATAGAAATGTCACTTCGAAAATATAAGGGATTGCTATATAACCCACCACCTCCCCATTTCACATTTTCCCCTCTTAGTAACTGACATTTGTATGGTACATTTGTTACAATTGATGAACAAATATTGAATCATTGCTACTAAATATGATCATTGGTTTACAATATGGTTTACACTTGCACCATACACTTTTATAGATTTTGATAAAATGTATAATGGCCTGTATCTGTCTTTGTAAGATCATGCAGAAAAAATACAATACCCTAAAAATACCTTGTGTTCCATCTACTCTTCCTTCTCCCTCCCCTCAGAAGTGATGGTAACCACTAATTTTACATTTTTGAAGAATAAGTTTTATAGTTACATGAGTTAATATTGATGACTTCACATATTGGTCTGTTTCCTTTTATTAGGCACTGCCTATTTTCTCAATAGATTCTTATTCCTCTAATTGAGAACATATCAGGACTCACCAGTAAGGTTATTTAACATTTTCTGGTTTATTGTGTGGGTCTCCACCCACTGATTTAACAGACAATGACAAGATGAAAATTTTCATATTCCATAGAAGCATGCCCAGGTGCACCTTATCCCACTATCCCCCCACCCTTGCACCACTAACCCTCCCTGCCATATTTGCCAAAAGAACATTCCTATCCTTGTAGTTTTAACCACAGACATGCAAATCCCCAGAGTTCACCTGTCCCTTCCTCCAGTCCTCCTCCCAATATCATGGAGTGTCCAACACAACACCCCACTCTACTCACACTCACATTCCAGCACCTTCGACCCCATTCACATTCCTGAACCACTATCAACCCCATTCCCTGCTGAACCACCCCGTTCCATCTTATCATCAGTTTTGCCCATATTGAGTATCAACTCACCATCCTCTACTCCCTTTCTGCCTCCTGATAACCTATCTTCCTGACTACATCTCTGAATGTCTGCTCAATTTGCTTAGGGTCACATCAGTGAAGACATGTAATTTTTGTCTTTCAATGATTGGCTTACTTCATTCACCCTAAGGTCATTCAGATTCCTCCAAGTTGTCCCATGTTTCAACATTTCATTCTTTCTTACAGCTGAGTAATATTTCATTCTATGTATATGCCATATTTTGCTTATCCATTCGGAGCCCCTTGCCCTTCCAAATAAATTTTGGAATTAGCTTTTCCAATTCAGTAAAAAATGTTGTTGTTTTTATTGGGACTGCATTAAATCTTAAATCAATTTGGATAGGCAGACATCTTAATGAACATGGAATATTCTTCCATTTACTCAGGTCCTCTCTGATTTCCTTTAATGATGTTGTGTAGCTTTTTGTGTACAAGTCATTTACATCTTTAAATTTATTTCTAGAATGTTTGATTCTTTTATTTGTTAATGTAAGTGGATTTTGTTCTTGATTTCCTTCTCAGATTGCTCAAGATTGGTGTAAAGAAATGCTACTGATTTTTGTGTGTTGATCTTATATCCTGCCACATTACTGAACTCATTTATCAGCTTTAGAAGCTTATTGTAGATTTTTCAGGGCTTTCTATATGTGATCATGTCATCTGCAAATAATGAGATTTGTGATCCTTTCCAATTTGGATTTCTTTTACTTCTTTCTCTTGCCTAAGTGCTCAAGCACGTACTTCTAACAAACTGTTAAATAAAAGTGGTGAACGTGGGCATCCTTTTCTTGTTCCATACCTTAGAGGAAAACCTTTAGCATTTCACAATTGAATATGATGCTAGCTGTGGGTTTTTCATATATACCTCTTATCATGTTGAGGAGTTTTTTTTCTATTCCTACCTTATGAAGTGTTTTTATCAAGAAAGGATACTGTGTTTCATCAAATGCTTTTTTTTTGCATTAAGAGAGATAATCATGTGGTATTTTCTCTTTCAACCTTTTAAGGTGGTGTATTACATTGAGTGATTTACCTAAGTTGAAACATCCTTGCATACCAGGCATGAAAAACACTTGATCATGGTGAATAATTTGTCTGATGTGCTGTTAATTATGATTAGCAAGCACTTTGTTGAGGATTTTAGCATCCAGTTTTATTGGAGAGATGGTCTATAGTTTCTTTTCTTGAGGCATCTTTATATGGCTTTGGTATAAGGGTGATGTTGGCATCATAGAATGTTAGGCAATGTTCCTTCCATTTTTAATTTTGGTAGAGTTCAAACAGAATTTGTGTTAGTTCTTTTTAGAATGATTGGTAGAATTCACCGGTAAAGTCATCTGGTCCTGGGTTTTTCTTAGTTGGGAGGTTTTTTATGACTAATTCAATCTCATTAGTTGTGATTGTTTTTTTGAGTCTTTCTATTTCTTTTTTGTCAATGTAGTTTCTTGTGAATTTTAGAAATTTTTCTACTTCATCTAAGTTATCAGTCTTATTGGAATATATTTTTACAAAGTCTTCTTTTATCATACCCTTCATTTATGTGGAGTCAGTGGTGTTATCCCCTCTCTCGTCTTTTATTTATTTGCCTCTTCTCTCCCCTTTTCCTTGTTAGCCTACCTAATGGCTTGTTTGTTTTATGAATCTTCTCTAAGAACCAACTTTTGGTTGTTTTTTCCCCTAGTTTTTTAATACTCTATTTCAATTAGTTCTGTTCTAATCTTTGTTATTTCCTTCTTTCTGTTTGCTATGGGATTAGTGTGTTGTTCTTTTTCTAATTACACACGGTGGGCAGTTTGGTCTTTTATTTTCTTCTCTTTCTTTTTTTTAATATAACCATTTATGGCTATAAATTTCACTCTCAGCATTGCTTTAGCTGCATCCCATAAGTTTTGATGTTTGATGAGTTGTGTTCTCATTTTCATTCATTTTGATATAGTTGCTGATTTCTTTTGCAATTTCCTCATTGACCCACTGATTATTTAAGATTCTGTTATTTAACTTCTATGTATTTGTGCCTATTCTGGTTCTCTGACCCTTATTAAGTTCCAGCTTCATTATATTGTGGTCAGAGGAATTACTTTGTATAATTTCAATCTTTCTAATTTTGCTGAGTCTTGTTATCATGTGGTCTATCCTAGAGAATGATCCTTGTGTGATCGAGAAGAATGTATATTTTGCTTTATTTGGGTGTACTGTTCTGTATATGTCTATTAAGTCTAGTTCCTCTTATATATTATTCAAGATCTCACTTTCTTTACTAAATCTATGTCGAGAAATTCTGTCTAATGGTTAGGTGTATTAAATTCCCCCACTTTGATTGTAGAGGCATCTATTTCTTCCTTTAGTTGTTCCATTGTTTGCCTCATATAATTTGGTACAACCTGGTTAGGTGCACAAATATTTATGGTCATTTTTTCTTCTTGATAGATTTCCCCTTTTATTAATATATAGTGTCCTTCTTTGTCTCTTACAATAGTTTTGCATTTAAAGTCTAATTTGTCTTATATTAGTATAGCTACTCCCACCAATTTTTGCTATCATTTACATGTTAAATTATTTTCCAGCTTTTACTTGCAAGATCCTTGCATCCCTGAGTCTGAGGTGAATCTTGTAGATAGCATATACTTAGGTCATATTTTCTTATCCATTCTGCCAATCATCTGTGTCTTTAGATTGGAGAGTTTATTCCTTTAACACTCAATGTTATTACTGTCAAGACATTACTTACATTAGCCATTTTTTTCTTTAGGTTTATAAATGTCATATTTTATTTTTATTTCTATTTTTATCCTTTGAGTTACTCTTACAAATAATCTTTCATTCTACACTTTCCCTCAGCCCTCTCTTTCCTCTTTTTTCCTTTCAACCCATAGCACTCCCTTAAGTATTTCTTTAAGGGCAGGATTCTTGTTGAAAAGCTCTCTCAACTTCTGTTTATCTGTGAGTATTTTGAACTATCCATCATTTTTGAATGCCAGCTTTGCTGGATACAGAAATTGTGGCTGGCAGTTTAGTTTTCTTTTAGCACCTTAACTATGTCATAACACACCTTCTTCCTTCTCACCTTGTTTTTTAATGAGATGTTAGTGCTTAATCTTATCTAGTTTCTCTTATATATGATAGATATCTTTTCTATTGCTGCTTACACAAATCTCTCTTTGTCTTGAGTGTTTGACAATCTGATAAGTATGTGTGTTGGTGTAGGCCTTATGATTTATACTCTTTGGAATCTGCTATGCTTCCTGCACATGTACTTCCATATCCCTCATAAGAGTTCATTAATCTTCAGCCTTTATTTCCTCTAACAGTCCTTCTGCCCCCTTTACATTCTCTTCGCCCTCTGGGACACCTGTAATGTATATCTTTGTGACTTTCATGTTGACATTTAGTTCCCTAAGTCCCAGCTGAACTTTGTCTATATTTTTATCTATCTCATCTACTATCTGTGTGATTTTAGTTGTTCTATCTTCAACATCACTAATTTTTTCTTCTGTCTGTTCAAATCTGATGTTATGTGCTTCCAGTGTATTTTTAATTTATTGCATTATGATTTTCATCACCATCAAAGCTATTATCTTTTTAATGCATGTTTATGATTTATTCTGTATGTTCCCCTAGTGTCTTCTTTATATTCTTTTTCTTATCCTTCACTTGGTTAAGTTGATTCATGATATTTGTTTGGAAATCCTTGATTAGTTTTTCCATGTTCTGCACCTCCTCATGTTTTTTAGTTTGTTCATTAGACCAAACCATGTCTTCCTCTTTCTTAGTATAGCTGATAACTTTCTACTGGAGTGTAGCCATCTGTTTTTCTTTAACAGCTTATTCAGCTGATTAGCTTCTCTTTCTACTTTAGGTAATTATTCAATTTTTTTTGTGTGTGTGTTAAAGATCCTCTTTGATACTTGGTTGCACTTATTCTATATTATTGTAGTTGTCCATGTTTCCCCCAAAATAATTAAGATCATAAAAAAGAAAAGAAATAAAAAGAGAATAGTAATAATAATCATAAAGAATGGAAAAAGAAACATAAAAGAGTCAGGAAAAAATAAGTAATAATATGGAAATATCATAAAAAATAAAAAAGAATTAGATTTTTAAAAGGTGGAAGAAATATAATGAAACAGGAAAAAATAAAATAAACAGAAGAAAGATGAGAAAAGAATAAATTAAATGAATTCCAAACAAGAGTATGTGGAAAAAAGAAGACCAAAGAATAAGAGAAAAAAGAAAGAAAAAATAATAAAGTAAAAAGAAACAAAAGGAGAAAAGAGAAAACAGGCCACCTTCTTATGCCACCAACAAATGTCTCAGATTGCCAGTTTTCACCAATCAATCACCCTCTGTCCTGCCCTCTGCAGGTAAGTTATCTGGGTGTAGAGAAAATAAAATAAAATAAAAAAATAAAAAATCTAAAAATAATTTCAGTCTAAGTTTCCTTTCTCAAGACTGCTGGTTCCACATCTCCCCTTCCCCAGTAACCAGCTGAGTTCTTGACAACCTAGTGGCTCACTCTCTGGATCAATTCTCTTCAAGGCTGCTGAGTACCTGACAGCTCACCAGCTGCCTTTCCTCCCCTTCACTCAGGCCAGTTGGGCTTCTGACAGCTTGCCTTCTGTCTTTCCATGTCCCCCTTTCCCTCAGGTTGGTTGGGCATCTGACAGCTCATTGGTTGCCTCTCCTGGCTCCCCATCTCACCCATGTTGTTATACTCCTGCCAGCCAACCTCCTCACTGATCCAGTATTTCTCTCTCCCAGGGTGCGTGGGTGTGACAGCCTGCTTATTCATGTAACCCCTGCCCTCTCTCTGGAGCCACTTCAGCACTGGCTGGTGTGTTTCCTTTTACTGGAACCAGCTGAGATCTGGTCCACCTGCCCTATCCCCCCTCTTCCCCCATTTCTCTCTCCCCCTGAGCTGGCTGGATGCCAGTCCCTACACCTGTTTGCCCTACAACTCCCCAACCTCAAGAGCCTTCTGGGCACTGGTATGTACTCCTGGACACCTTGTGGCTTTTCTCACTCTTGGAGCCATCTAAGCACTGGTCTTTCAGCCAAATATGTCCTTCTGCTTCCTTATTTCACTTTTCCTGCTGTGTGCTGCTTTACTTGCTGTACCTCACAAGACTTCACTCTCCCTTGACCAACAGGGACCCCTCTACAGCTGCCTTCTCCAATTGCTCCTGTGGTCCATGGCTTCCCTTCTGTCAGGTAAACCTACCTACCTTCCCACAGTTTCTAGAAGAGGAGTGCAGCCTGCAATTCCCTACTCCAACATACTGTAGTAAGTTTTAAAATTGAGAAATGTTGGACCTACAACATCTTTTGCAATAATGATCTGATCCTTCAGAGCCTCTTGGAATTCCACAAGAATTTGATGATCCACTTTTCCATAGCTACAAAATTATGCTTATAGGATTTAGATAGGTATTATATCCCAACTGCAGATTGTTTATGTTTGTATTAATAGCATATTTAATTAAGTGCTCATATACAGAGCCAGTTGAACTCTTTGCAAAGAGATACCTAATATTTTCATTTAGGTACATAAATAATTAGTACCCAGGTTCCCACACTGGAAATAAATACTGGCCACACAGGCAACTAACATGGGGAAATTGTGCATTAGTTACCAGCACTGAGAGTGAGCAAATAACCTAGAAATCACCATAGGTGAGCTCTCAGGGACCAACAATTGAACAAGTACAGGTCCCAAAGCCAAAGGCATAGTTTATGCAATATACTTCAAAGTTCCAAGCATGGGGAGGGACTTGGAGTGGAGAATTAAAAATTTCTCCCATTGCTATGCTACCATTTTAAGTGTGTTTTTGTTTGTTTGTTTGTTTGTTTTCTTTCCAGAATCAGCTCTCTTTGACTTGATATTTACTCTTTATCATCTGCTGGAGTTTTGAGAAAGTTGATTTTGCCTATATATTTTTTTTCCTACCAAGTGAGGACTGTCACCAGCACATCTTACACTGCCATCTTGATGATGTTACCCTTCCTTGAAGTAAATTTGGTGAACTAGTTAAAACATTAACATGGCATATGAAGGATTTGTTATAAGTATCTTCATATTTACTCAAGGAATTTTAATAAGATGTAATTCAAAAGGCAAATTTTGAGGTATGAAAATTTTCTTTGCTTTATCTATTAATTTTTACTTAGAAATCCGTATATAATTCAAAATGCCCTCCTTTAACCATGACCATTGGCACAAATATGTAACATTAATTACATTAACTATATTGTGCTACCTTCAGCATCATCTACTATTAAAAAGTTTTCATCACTCCAAATCAAATTATATATACATATTAAGTGATAATTCCCATTCCACAGCATAACTTACCTCTGGTAACCTCTCAATTGTTTTTCTATTTGCAGTGTCACTCCAGTTTGAAATCATGCAAAACAGAAACAGTACCACAGATTTCATTCTGGTAGGACTCTTTAACCACACAAGAGCCCACTTTATCCTCTTTGCGATGATGCTGACAATTGTCTTCATCTCTTTGCTCATCAATCCCTTCATGATCCTCCTTATACACCAGGACCACCAACTTCACATGCCCATGTACTTTCTTCTGAACCAACTCTCCCTCAAGGACATGATGCTGGTTTGTACTATTGTGCCCAAAATAGCTGCTGACTACTTGACTTGCAACAAGTTCATCTCCCTGCTGGCTGTGGATTACAGATATTCCTGTTCCTCATACTGGATGGTGGAGAGTCCTTTCTCCTGGTAGCCATGTCCTATGACCACTGTGTGGCTATATGTCACCCATTGTGATATCTTGTCCTTATGAGCTGGCAATTATGCCTGAGAATGACTTTGGGGTGTTAGTTTCTGGGAGCAGCTGATGGGCTCATGCAGGCTGTTGCTACCCTAAGCTTCCCATTTTGCAAATCACATGAAATTGATAATATTTTCTGTGAAGCCCCCATGTTATTGCACTTGGCTTGTGCTGACTCATCTGTCTTTGAGTATGCCATGTATATCTGCTGTGTGTTGATGATCCTGGTACCTTTCTCCCTCATCCTGACTTCTTATGGTCTAGCTACTGTTCTCCACATGTGATCCACAGAAGCATGCAAGAAGGCTTTAGTCACCTGCTCATGACATTTTGCTGTGGTGGGACTTTTTATGGAGCTACTACTTTTATTTATATGAGACCAAAATCCTAAAGGTCAGCTACCATGACAAGATTGTGTCCACTTTTTATACTATCTTCACACCTGCACTCAATCTCCTCATCTATAGTCTGAGGAACAATGATGTGAAGGGAGCCTTGAAAAAGTCAAGGTCATTGTCTTGCCTTAAACCATATCTAAGATTACTTTGATTTACCCTAAACTTTATAGCTATCTAAAATTGTAATGCATTATTTTCTTGGGTGAAGATAAAAATATCTTCATATATAAGTATATATAAATGTGTACATATATATTTGTCTATTTTACTTTGAAATATGGACCTACCACCATACTTCTGTTTCAATTATTATATTTTGATCACCAAATCAAACTGTGCTTTGATAAACATCTGTGAATCACAAACTCTTAGTAAGGTATTTCTACACTATATATCACAGTATATATTTTTTGCAAGACTGAACTAATAAGTACTGAAGAAACATTGAGGTTTCATTGCTAACATTTGTTTAATATGGGGATATAATTTATGCACAATAAAATTGTCAGGTCTGAACCATAACTTTAACCAATTTTGACAAGTACAATCAATCATGTAATTCACCCTCACTTTCAAGAGGCACAATATCTGTCACCACCAATATGACCTTCTTGTTATTTTCCATGAAAATTCTAACCATATATAACACTACTGATAAAATTTTTGTCAATATGTCTTAACTCAGTCTATTCTAGTATTTCCTATAAATGGACATTTCATTTTGTGTTTCTAATTTTTCTCACTCAGCATTATATATCTATGTATACATGTATGTATATGTTTATATTTGTAAGATGCCAGAAACACAGTATAGAAATATAATTTTATACATGTATGCAACATATACATAATAATATATATACATACTCACCACATTTTTGCATTTATCATTCTATTTATTTTTGTTTTACTTAGTGCTATTCTATTCTATGGATATATCACAATTCTTTTTACATTATTTTTTCTTTGATAGGTATGCGATTTTTTGTTTGAATCTCTTATGACTAAAGCGACTATGACCCTCCTTTTAGTGATCACATGTTCTTCTCTTATTAAAAGTATGATTACCTTTCAAATAATCTACTTTTTAAAAGCAGGTATACAATTTTAAATTGCCACTAGCAATGCTGGCAAGTTAGAGTTAATTCACATTGGCAGCAATGTTGGGTATTGTCATTCCTTTTCATTTCAGCAATTCTATTGGATATAGCAGCATCTCAGTGTGTCCAAAAATCACGCATGATTGACTTTAAGTTCCTTCCAGTCTATCTCACACTCTTAATATTCATTATAAGAAACACATTCCCCATATCTCTGAATTTAAGTTTGGAGCAATCATTCTGTTCATATGGAGCAAACACACTTCATTATGGTTTAAACTCTGTATGCCACCTTTTGGAACTAGCTGGGACTTAAATCTAGTTATTGTTCTAGAAGCAAGATGTTTGGTTTAGGGTAGTTTCTGAAGAGAATCTACAGAGTCTTGCCACGTATCTCTTTCAAGTGAAGCTATTACAATGTCTTCAGTATTAAGCAGGGTTAAACTCCTCAGAGAGTGGTGGAAGGACTACAGGCAAAATGACTCAGAAGAATTTCAGGGTTCTGAGCCCCAGATTAATCAGGAGAAGCCCTATATTTCCATTCAAATCTTCAGTATTGCATTATTTCTCAATGAATGCCTTCACTTTAATTGCATATATCAGGAAGCTTTGGAATTCATTTTTCTGCAATTGAGTCACTAGTATATGAGAGCCTGTGTTGCTTTTCAGAAATATCAGTTCTGTGGTTACAGGAGGCATGTGTTTTTCAGGGAAGACAGAGAAACTTGCATGTCTTTACAAAGATTGGCTCTGAGAAATTGAAGCTCTGAGCTCTTTTTAAATTTCAAAATGTTCTTCACAATTAGGAGCAACCAGTTAATCTCATTATACTATTTGATTTAAAAATTTTTTATAAGGTATAACTATATGGTAATTGGGACCTTAATTTTATATGTATTTTTTATTTCTTTTTTTAAATTAGATGTGTTGTTAGTTTACAGAAATTTTGTGTAAAAATACATTGTTCTCATAAACTCCAACCCTTATTATGTCTTTGCATTAGGGTAGTACCTTTATTAGAATTGGTGAAAGAATATAATAATTTTCCTATTAACTTCAGTCCATACTTTAAATTTAGGTATGTTTTTTCAATGTACCACTCTATTATTAACAACTTGCATTCACATGGTACATTTGCTGTAAGACTTAAAAGAAAAATTTATAATCATACGATTAACTATAGTCCATTATTTAAAATATAGTTCATGGTGTTGTTCAGTCCTATATTTTATCTCTTAATTTTTATTATAGTAACATACATATGGCCTAAAATTTCCCCTTTCAACCACAATCATATATATAATTGCTGTTAATTACACTCACAGTAATGTGCTGCCATCACCACCATCCGTTTCAAAAACTTTACAATGAAACCAAATAGATAATCTGTAAAACTAAGCATTAACTCTCCATTCCCTCTCATCACTGCTTCACTGCATGTTGTGTTCTCATTGTCCTTTGTCTCAATATATTTATTGATTTCTCTTGAAATTTCTTCTTTGACTCACTGAGTGTTTAAGAGTGTGCTGTCTAACTTCCATATATTTTTGAGTTTAACAGTTCTTCACGTTATTGATTCTCACTTTCATTCCATTATGGTCAAAGAATGTGTTTTATGTAATTTCAATGTTTTTATATTTACTGAGATTTTTGTGTGACCCAGCATGTGGTCTATCCTGAGTAGTGATTCATCTGCACTTGAAAAAAATGCATATCCTGTTGTTTCGGGGTGCAGTGTTCTGTATACATCTATTAGGTCCAGTTTATTTATTATATAACTTAATTTCTCTGTTTCTTTATTGATCTTCTGTCTTGATATTCTATTAATGAGAGTGGTATATTACATTTGTGACAATTATTGTGGAGGTTTCTATTTCTCTTTTCAGTTTTGCCAGTGTTTGCTTCATGTATTTTGAAGAACAAATATTCAGGTACATAAATATTTACTATTGTTATTTCTTCTTGGTTGATTGATTCTTTATTAATATATAGGATCCTTCCTTGACTCATTTAGCAGCTTCTGATTTTAAAGTCTATTTAGTCTGATATTAGTATATCTGCCTATCCTCTATTTTGATGACTTTTACATATAATACATTTTCCAACCTTCACTTGCAATCTATTTATGTTTTTGGGTCTAAGGTGAGTTTCTTGTAAGCAATATATAATTAGATCTTACTTTTTATTCCTTTTGCCAATCTGTGTCTTTAGAGAATTTAATCTATTAATATTCAGTATTATTACTTTAAAGGGAGAATTTTCTTAAGCCATCTTGTCCATAGTTTTCATATATCATATATTTGGTCTCTGTTTTCCTTTATTGCATCTTGCTTTTCTGTATACTTGATCTTTTGTGATGTACAATTCCTTTGTATTTTGTCCAGGGTTTGTATTATACAACCTATGAATAAAAGCTATCTTTGCAAAGATACCAATTTACCTTCAATGCATACATGTTCTCTGCTTCCATATTCCAGTTTCCCCTCTTCAGATTCTTTTTTTCTCAATTTGCCTCTGTATATATTGCATGTCCATTATTAGGAATATACCTTTCTTTTGTTCAATAGTATTCTCACTCTTAACAGTACTTAATAAAGAGTATAGTTGTAAATTGAGGATACAAACTATTGGGTTTTACAATCATTCTTTTTTTTATCTTTGCTAAACGATCTTCATTTCTTTACACTATTCCAAGCCACTTTTTTCTATCTTTTCCTTTTAGCCTGCAGAATTCCCTTTAGTACTTCTTGTAGGTTAGGTCTTTTGTTGACAAACTCTCAATTTCTATTTATCTGTGACTATTTTAAACTGTTCCTTATTTTTTAAGGGTCTTAAAATAGCTTTATTAGGACTTATTCTGTTTAGAGGATGTTGAACTTCTTGGACATGTATATTTATGTCTTCATAAGAGATGGGAACTTTTCAGCCATTATTTCCTCAAATATTCTTTCTGCCCCTTTTCCCTTCACTATCTCTTCTGAGACAGCATTGATGCATATGAATGGATGCTTCAAACTGTCACTTAAATCCTGAAATTCCAGCTTAATTTTTTAATCTTTTCTCTTTCTGTTCTTTGAACTGTATGATTGATTTCCCTGGCTTCTAGTTCACTGATTCTTCCTTCTACTTGTTCAAATCTGCTCTTTTATGCCTGTCATGTATTTTTATCTCTATTATGATTTTCATCCCATAATTTCTGTTGTGTTTCTCTTTCAACTTTCAAATTAGTCCTTATGTCTACACATTATCTTCTTAATATTCTTTAGCTCTGTGCCCATATTTTCCTTACATTTATTTTAGAGATTTACTTGAATTTCTTTGATTAGATGTTCCAATTCTATTTCTACATTGAAGTTTTCATGAAATTTCCCCTGGGTGAACCATATCTTCCTTTTTTCTTAGTAAGCCTTGCAACTTTTGCTGATGTCTAGGCCTATGATTATTTTGAGGTGTTATCTCAGAAGGTCAGTTTCTTCCTCTTCCTCTTTGGTGATTGGCTATTTAAGGCTCTTCTCTGATGCTTGGTCCAATTTATTCTGGACATTTAGAGTAGCCAATGTTAAACTTTTCACACTTTCTCTGTTCTTCTTCATTTCTTTCATGTCCTGGGTAATCTACACAATTTTTACTGTTGCACTTTTTGTGCAATTTTTCCTCCCCCAGGAGAAAGCATCCTTTCCTCTGTTCCTTTTCCATAAATCTTGATCTGTTTTGTTTGTTTTTCTGCAAGATTTTCTTCCCATCTCCTGTGATGTGTTTAAATTCTCTCATGCATTCAGTTTACCCTTTTCCTTACATTTTTTCTTTTTGGGACTTGTTCTGTCTTACAACAAATCAGTTACCTCTCATTTTGTCATCTGAGGTTTTTTTTTGCCTCTAGTACACTTTAGTGTACCCTTCCCCAGTGACATAGATAGGATCAGTCCAGAAAGGTGAGGCAATCCAAAAAGGACTTTTTGCATTTAGTTTTCCCAGCAAACTGAGTTTAGATTGAATGTGTGCATCTCCTGTCAACATTTCTGCCACAGTGTCTCTCTTTTTCTTTTTTTCCTCTGGGATCCCTATTATACCTGACATTCCTCAGTATTTTGTGTTCTGCCCCAGATTTCTGAAGACTTGGGACCCAGTGCCTGGAAATGCATGGGGTTCTAACTCACTGCTTTGAGTAGCTCTATTTATAGTCTATATCCACATCAGGAGGGACAAATGTTGTGCTGCATCTATGCAACTCCTTATGTATGTGGGACTGAGTCAGGTGGAGGGTTCTAGAAAAACATGTCTGGGAATAAAATCTCCTGCCTGAAGTTGGAGATTGTTTTTCTTTAGTTAAGCATTTGCAGTCTTTCTCTAGTCTCTATCATCCTCCAGAATTCCGAACTAGTCATCTTTGTTCTTTTGCTTATGATTCTGAGAGGATTCTATTCCATGGGATGTTTTACATCACCATTTTGAAGAAATCACTGGTGTAACTATTTATTTTTAATAGTTTCAAATAATATTTTTAAGATTTTTATTCTGTTATCATATAAACAATATAGTATTCTCCCTTTTAATCTCATCCAGATATATATTTCAGGGCTGGTAATTACATTCTCAACATTGTACTTCTGTCACCACCATCCATATCCAAAACATTTTTGTTATTCCAAATAAGAATCCTGTACATTTTAAGCCTTAATTTAATATTTTCTATCCTCCTCTGTCCCCTTGTAATATATAAGTTAGATTCTGAATTTATGAGTTTGCTTATTCAAATTATTCCAAATCAGTGAGATCATATAGTATTTGTCTTTTTTGTGTCTGGCTTATTTCACTGAAAATGATGTCTTTAAGAGTCATGCAAGTTGTTGCATGTATCAAGACTTCATTCATTTTTATGGTTGAATAATATTCCACTATAAATACATACACACACACATATATATAAATATATCACATTTATTTATCCATTCATCAGTTGATGGACACTTGGGTTGCTTCCATCTTTTCACAATTTTGAATAATGTCACTGTGAACATCGATGTACAAATATTTATCTGAGTTTCTGCTTTTAATTCTTTTGGGTATATACCTAGTAGCAGAATTGCTGGGTAATACAGTATTTTTATACTTAGCTTTCTGAAGAACTGCCAAACTGTCTTCACATATCTGCACCATTTTACTTGCCACCATCTAATAAGTATGAAATAGTATCTCATTGTGGTTTTGATTTGTATTTCTCTGATGGTTAATGATCATGAGTATCTTTTCATGTACTTTCTGGACATTTGCATCTCTTAAT
Organism: Tolypeutes matacus; assembly: GCA_026826555.1. Classification (NCBI taxonomy): domain Eukaryota; kingdom Metazoa; phylum Chordata; class Mammalia; order Cingulata; family Chlamyphoridae; genus Tolypeutes; species Tolypeutes matacus. The sequence goes on along the minus strand of JAKSZT010032026.1, from coordinate 364,463 downwards.
TGCAGAGATTTTTATTCAAGTCTTTTGCCTATTTATTAATTGACTAGTTTGTCTTTTGGTTGTTAAGTTGAAGTTATTTCTTTATATATTCTGGATATTAAACCTTTATTAGATACATGGTTTCCAAATATTCTCTTCTCATGGTGTAGGTTTTGTGTACTTTCATGAAAAAGTCTATTAAGGCACAATTTTAAAAAAAATTTTGATGAGGTCTCATTTATCTATATTTCCTTTAATGGATTCTGTTTTGGGTGTAAAGTCCAAGAACCCAAAGCCTAACACAAAGTCATGAAGATGATTCTGTATATTTTCATGTAGATTTTTCATAGTCCTGGTTCTTATATTTAGGTTTGATTCATTTTGAGGTTTTGAGATGATTTTTGTATTTGCTGTGAGGTACAGATTCTACTTTTTTTTTTTTTTAAAGCAAATGGAGATCCAGTTTCCCCAAACTAGTTGAAGAGATTATTTTTTTCCCAATTGAGTCATCTTTGCCACCTCGGCAAAAATCAGTTGACCATAAAAGAGAGAGACTATTTCTGAGCTATCAGTTACATGCCATCAGTATATATGTCTGGCTTGGTGCCAATACCATGCTGTTTTGATTACTGTAGCTTTGTAATGAGTTTAAAGATAAAATGGTGTGAATCTTCCAACTTCGTTCCTCTTTTTAAATATGGTTTTGATTATTCAGAGTCCCTTACTCTGCCATATAAACATGATGATTATCTTTCCAATCATCATATTTATATAGAAGGTTATTGGATATTTTATTAGGATTGTCTTAAATCTATACACAGTTTTTGGTAGGATTGACATCTTAATAATATTTAATCTTCCAATATATGAACATGGAATGTACTTCAATTTATTTAAGTCTCCTTTGATTCCATTAATCAGTGTTTTATAGTTTTCTTTGTTCAAGTCTGTTCCATCATGGTTACATTTATTTCTAGGTATCTGATTATTCTTATTGCTATTATGAGCAGGATTTTTTTCTTGATTTCTTTTTCTGATTGTTCATTGCTTGTGTATATAAACACTGATTTTTTTTTCGGTGTTGGTCTTTCCCTACCACTTTGCTGAATTCATTTATTAGCACTAAAAACTTTGTTGTGGATTTTTCAGGATTTTCTGCAAAGAGGATTATTTCATCTGAAAATGAGTAATGTTTTGTTTCTTCCTGTCCAATTTGGATAACTTTTTACAAAATAAACTTTATTTTTAGAAAAGTTTTAGAATACAGAAAAGTTACATTGAAACTATAAGGCATTCCTATAACCCATCCCTTCTCCACCCCATATTTTCCTCTAAAAATAACATCTTCAATTATTGTGGTAAATTTGTTACAATTGATTAACCAATCTTGAGGAATTATTACTAGCCAAGGTCTATAATTTACATTATGGTATATAATTTGTACCTTACAGTTTTATAGATTGTGATAAAATATATAATAGTCTATATCTGCTTTTTTAATGACATGCAGAACAATGCCCTATATTCCACCTATTCTTCCCTCCACTTCCCCTCAGAACTTCTGGTAACCACTGTCTTTATATCAATGATGCAAGTTATTCAGTTACTACAGTAATAATAAATCTAATTTGGTCAGTTGTTACATTTCTCCATTATGTTCATTTCTTAGTTTTTAGACTTTTGGAATTATATTGCATGCTGTGTTTCAGATTGGAAAGGGGCTTAGATCATATGGGGCAGACAAAGGAACTGTTTTGCTTGCAGATGTAGATACACTTCATTTTTAGGATATGAGTTATTCGCCATTATCATTTCAATACTTGTCCTGGGCAAATCTGATGGACCGGAGAGTAGTTATTGGCTGTGACTCTGCTGAAATTCAGGGCTCAAATAGCATATGAAAAGACTGAAGCTATTAGTCTCTGGAACATATATTTAAAGGTTATAGTGCTAATTATCTGTTAAAATTAAAGGGGCATAAGAATCATGAATAGATAAATTATGAATGAATCTAACACTGTTATACTGGGGAAACAAATTTTCATATATTCCAGGATAAGAACTAACAATGGTGTGCTATTTTCATGAAGTTGTGTGTCCTCCATATAGTGTTTGAAAATTTTTGTAGCCCTTGGGAGTACTCCTGTTTGAGCCTTTGTTTACTGTGTCAGTTAGAGAGACATGCCTGAAATATGCATAAGCATAACCTCTGAAATGAACTTTCAACACACTTTGAAATCTCTTAGCCATAAAAACTCTTTTGTATGTAATGTTTCTTCCTTTTGGTCAAGGTCATTTTCCAAATGCATCATTGGTTAGTATTTTGTAGTAATCCCACATTGCCAGGGAGACCCATCCCTGGAGAGTCATGTCCCACACCAGGGGAAAGGTAGTGAGTTTATTTGCTGAGTATGACTTGAAGAGTGGTCACATTTGAGTAGCAAGTTTCTCATGAGGTAACTCTTAGGCATTAGCTGTTGCTAGGCTAAGTTTCAGTTTTACAAGAATAAGGCTCATAAGTACAAGCATTAATATTGAAAGCTTGGCATATTGGTCTGTTTTATTTTATTAGGCACTGACAATATACTTCAGAGATTTTTGCCCCTCTATTTGAGAAAGTAGCAGGACTCCCCAGGATGGGAGTTTAATATTTTATTGGTTATTGTTTGTGGCTCTTCACCCATAGAGATTGAACCCTATGGAAACCCAAGCGCATTCATTATCCATAGCTGTATGCCCCAGGTGCACTCCTCCCCGTACATCCCTGTACCATGACCCATGCACCATTGACAATCCCTTTTTATATGTCCCACAAAACACTTCCACCATTGTATTCTCAGCTACAGTCCTCAACTTACCCAGATTTCACCAAGCCACACAGTTACCTGTTCTATTACGCAGCCCTCCCCCAAGTTCCATGGATTACCCAACCCGATCCCCATTCCCACTCACACTCGCACTTCAGCAACATCAAACGCTTTCATATGACTGCAACACCCTCAACCCAATCGACTCCCAAACTGCCACCATCTACCTTATCATGGATTCTGCTCAGGTTGAGCATCAGCTTACCGCTCTCTACTTCCTGTCTATTTCCTAGTAAACTATATTCTAAACTCTACTGTTAGGAGTCTGCTCAATATCCTTAGTTCAGATCAGTGAGATTATGCTTTATATTTCCTTTAGTGACTAGCTCACTTCATTCAAAATTAGGTTTTTGAGGTTCATCCATGTTGTCACATGTGTCAATATATCATTCTTTCTTATAGTTGAGTTGTATTTCATTGTATGTATATACCACATTTTGTTTATCCATTCACCTTTGATAGATACTTGGGTTGCTTCCAACCTTTGAGAATTGTGAATAATGCTGTGGTGAACACTGTTGTGCATATATCTGTTCACGACCTTGCTTTCAATTCTTCTGGTTATATTCCCAATAGTGGGATTTCTCAAATAGAAATTTTAAAATGATTTTGGCAACTGTACATCATTGCCTTCACTCTCAGTGTCCTATTTACTAGTGCAAGAGTCATTTGTGCCTTTAAGCTAAATTGCTTTAGAGAATCAATTTCACAAGCACAAATACCATTTCAGAACACTCACCCTTAATATTATGTTCTTCTTCAACTACTCCTTATACATAACTCTATACCATTCAGGCTTCTTCACACAAACAGAACAAAAAGTATATATATATATATGTTTAAAGATATTTATATAAAGTATTGCCAGTGGCAATTGTGGGGGCCAGCAGGTCAATATCCATAGGGTATGCAGGTAAATGGAAACTCAAACAGAATATAATGCTATTTTATTTTAACAGATTTTCATCTTCTCTGGGAAACATCAGTAGTTACACTTTTGGTCTTCAATTTATTGGATTAGGTCCACCCAAATCATTAAAGGTGATCTTCCTTTCTTAAAGTCAATTGTTTATAGATATTAATCACAGATAAAAAGTACCTTCACTGTAACATCTAGACAAGAGTTTGGATAAGCAACTTGGTTTTAACCTACCCAAACTGACATATAAAACTAACCATGATAAAAAACAACACTAGGTGGGATAGAACTGCCAGATATGCCACAGGAAATGTTGCATAAGAGGTCAAAACCTGAGTAATAGGAAGAATTGAACCATTTTATTACTCAAGGCAATTTTAATCCAATCTTCAGAAAAGACTAAAATATAATGGAAATCACCCTTGAAGACAATATTGGCATCATTGAGAAGTTTATAATTGGCTGCCCATTTTGGCGAAGATCTATGATAAAAGATGCTTTTCTATATCCAGAGTTCCACATATAACTGGGGATAAAAGAATTCAAGAATAATAGGCACCATCTGGTGCCATGTACACTTCAATTCAAGGTAAATATATACTTACTTTATTTTAACTGTAGGCAAAAGTCCATAGCCAATAGAAATAGGGCTAGTGGGTCTTTGAAATCCTAAAGTGAGATATATAAGGGCAGCCATCAATTGAGTTGCTTGATTTATAGAACAACATTTCTTACAGTGGGGTATATACATGTAATCTGAATTCAAGGGTGAATTAAAGTAATTATATTCCAGGATAAAGTGATATTTCCCAGGAAAGCAAAAGTGTTCAATCCAATGAAGTCAATCAATATTATACACCACATTAAGAGAGTGAAGTAACAAAACAACATAATCGTGTCAATTAACATGGAAAAAGCATTTGACAAATTCAGCACAATTTCTTGATGAAGAAATGCATAGAGTTAGCATAGAAGAAATATTTCTCAGCATGATAAATACCATAAATGAAGAACTCACAGCTAACATCATACTCAACAAAGAAAGACCAAAAGTTTTCCCCCAAATTCAAATGAGGTAAAGGAAAAGATACACGTGATCATCACTGCATTATCATAATTGATAAATGCTATCATAATTCATAAATTCTAGCCAGAGACATTAGGCAAAAAATAGCAATCATGCAAATTGTATGGAGCAGTAAATTTATCTCTATTTGTGGATGACATGTTCCTATGTATAGAAATCCCCATGAATGCATAAGAAACAGTCTGAAAATTAAATAATGAAAATATTTCCAGTGATAAAAATATTATGAATATTATGAATATATAAAGATACATATAATCAAGAATTTAAAAGACTTACACAGTAAAAACAACAAAATATTTGTGAAATGTATTAAGGAAGATCTCAATAAAATCAAAGATAACCTGTGTTCATGGCTTGGAAGATTTAAATAATCTTAAAATGTCAATACTACCCAAAGGGATTTCCAGTTTCAATGTAATCTGCAATATAATTAAATTGGAATCTTACTTGTCAATATATACAACAATTAAATCAAAATGGATCAATGACCTTCAAATAAGATCTAAAATCAACACATTTTTAGAAAAAAACATAGGGAAAATATCTATGTTCTATTATACCACACAATGGATGATTAGCTATTATACCCAAAGCATGAGAAAAAAATTTAAAAAGTAGGTTTTTGGGCTTAATCAATATTGAAAAAAGAAAAAGACAAGATGACCCAACAGAATGGTATATATATTTGGGAAATCATATATTATGTGGATTTAATAATCAATATATTAAAATTCCAACAAGTGAATAATGAGAAAATCACTGAATTAAAAAATTAAAAATGTTTTGGATAGATACTTCATTGAAGAAAGTATATAAATATAAATGACCAATAAGTATATGAAAAGATGTTCAACATCATTATCCATTAGAAAAATGTAAATTAAAGTCACTATGAGATACCACTGCACTCTTCACATTACAAATTTCACAATAACGAGATGACTAGTATTAACAAAAAATCAAAATAATGTGCTGTGATGTGTGCATAGATGTTAAAACCCTTGTGCATCTTATGGTGGCTTGTAAACTTATGAAGCCACTTTGGAGAATATCATGGTGCTTCCCTCATAAGTTAAATGTAGAATCAGCATATTGCTCTGCTCATTTCTAGCTACATATCCAAAGTAATTGAAAATAAGGGTTTGAAAAGATAAGTACGTAACAAAGTTAAAAGCACCATTATTCACAATAGCTAAGAGGTGGAAGCTTCCTGGGTGCCATCATGTTGTTACTGGGTAACTTCTGAATCACATTCTATCTTCTCTTGGAATTAAAACTTCAAGAAAATGATATTTTTACTGGATTGGTCGTTTTTATAGAAATCTTCTGTGCATCCCCAAAACATGTTCCACCTTTTTCTCCTTCAGGGGACCAATCTAAGTGAATAGCATCTAACAGTCCCATTAATTCTGACTTATGATTGGCCAAGGTCACAGCCACTGTTAGATGACCTTCTCCATATAGCCAGTCTGCATAATCTCTGCTAACTATTCCCTCCCATGTCCCTTCACAGGTAGAGGTGGCAAAACCTTCCTGCACTTGTTAGCATGGGAGTCCTGCACAAATCCTCTTTGGCTCACCTTTATCTTGCCCACATGTTTACATAACAGTCCGTTATTAATCTGAACTAAGACACCCAACTTCACTGTTCGCTCTGTTTCAGTTTGCAATTCTGATCGATGATATATTCTTTTTCTCTCCTGATATAGAGCTTAACTGACCTTTATTCCCACCAACCTTGGGTTGTACAAAAGGGTATAATCTGCATTACCATGAAACTATCCCCCTCAAACTGACCATGGCAACTCTGTGTAGCTAGAACTTCATTTTCATCTATGTGTGACAACATGCACAATAGTACTTTGAGGAGGAAAACTTATTACAAAAGATCGTTACTCTCTTGCTCAAGTATTCATTTGAAAACTGGTATGCTATTTATAACTGATAAAATGCTTCACTCTTTTAGGAAGCCAGGGTTTTAAATTAAAACACAGTATCTTTACTTTAAATATAGACTGCATTCATATGGCAGATTAAATCTTAAATCAGAGTAGTGTTTTCCAGGTTTGTTATATTCAAAATGCAAATTCATTAACATTACTATAATGTATAATATACTACCTTCTAAATAAACTAAATACCAATTGTTACACCCCACAGAATTAAGCAATTACATTATCTTTCAGTTTGTTCTGGGAAAATCTGCCCATCATATATACCATGACAAATTATTTTTAATTTCCTTTTAGAGTTGAACATTCTGAGATTTAAATACAAATATAGACAAGGAATAGTTAACAGAAATCATAACCAATGGAACCAGGATACCGGGAAGTCTGCAAATCATCTCAGTTAACAACAGAAAAAAGGAGCAAAATCAAGAATTGCAGGCCCAGGTAATATCGCATCGCAATGTGATTGAAAAACGTATGCAAGTGCTGTTACTGTTGTTTTTAGTATTATCACTACTTTTACTATAGCACTATGAACAGACATATAATATCTAAATATGTTTCTATTGCATATTTTAAAAGCTGATATTTATATTGCAGCAGTGGATAAAAATGTCTGAATTCTACCATGGACTTTCTGTGATTTTGATTATTGTCTTTGAATATAGCTGATCTTTCAATAACTCAATTTTTAACTTCATTCTACCCATCAAGTTGTTTAGTAACACCAGAATCACTTTAATAGACTCTTTAATGCATTTTAAATTTATCATCCTTTCTCAATAATATTATTTATTTTTACATTGACTCCTAAGTGATTCTCTTTTTTTTATTTAATATATCCACACTTTCTGAAAGCATGTAGGGAAATATTTTGAAGATCTCAAATTCTTTCAATGTCCATGAATATTAAATATCTTTGGCATCCCCAGGTTCAGTATTACTCAGTCCTTGACTATTAATAAGATAGAATTTTTAGAAAATAATTGTGAAAGGCTACAGCTCCTCCCCTTCAACATGGAAAACCCCAGACACTGATTTAAGTGAATCACATGCAGCCATATAAGAAGATCCTTCCTCCACCCAAATTGATGCATTAGGACAATGCCGTATATAGAGGACTGACATACATCGCGTTGGATATCACCATCTTTACCTTATGTGAGTAGGTCATGCTAATGTCTTAATATTTAGGATTTTGTTCATTTAACTCTAAAAAATCCATGGTTATAGTATTATTACAATACATTTGTTAAATGAATCCTCCTTATTTTCTATATTTTACTTGAAAAACTAAAACATATGCTGGCTAACACCATCATCAGGTCAATTTAGACAAATAAATAATATGACTGCTACTATTTTAATTTTTATGGAAGAGATTGATTAATCATCTCAGTATCATGAAGATAAGTATTTACAGTTTAAATCTTTGGTTTTAGGTGCAGGTTGGGAAAAAAGCACAAAAGAAGAATTTAGGATTGTCATGATATTATAATATTTACCTAAAGCTTTGATCAAAAACAGTTGGGTATGTACTTCTACTCATATCACAAATACTTGAGTTTGCTATTTAATGTAAAGGCATAATTTTAGCATCAATGTACAAAGATAATTGAGAAACCTCAAGTGTTCTGAAATCATGGAACAGAAGGTAAAAGAAAATCTGAATTTTCCTGGCAAGTCAGGTTTTCTCCTTCTGTACTAGTCAATTTTAGTCTCCATTCGTCTATGTCATAACATTTTAGATACTTATTTGCTCAATGAGTCATTTCCTCATTTTTAATTTAGTCCTGTTTGTCTCAACAGTTAATTCTGATAAGTTTTATCCTAGAGGATCCAATTTTTTTAGATGTGCATGCCTTTTAATTAGTGGCAAATTACCTCATTTGTATACGTGAAAATATAGTAAAAACTTTTAAGAAAAACACATAAAATGGTTTAGAGAAATTAAATTAATTACCAACTATTCATTTTATTTTAATAATTCATTGAACTGGTGTGTCCATTAAATAATCTAAACAATATGGCCTGCTGATTAGAAAAGTATATCCATAATGATAAATAATTGTTATACATTTATTTCTACTAAAATATAATGTATATATATATATATATTTCCTATATCCATTGCAAAATTAAAAGCTTGTGGATTCAAAATTTAAAAATTGCTTAGTCTTACTTATAAACCTCAAAATAAGAAAACATATTTTATAAACTGAAAAGACATGTAATCATTGAAATAATTATACAAAAACACCTAAACAATGTGTTCTTGTTTTTGATATACACTTTTTGATATTTTAAATATTATGTGTGCTTCTGTTATCAAAATATGAAACAATATCTCTATATAAAATATACTGTTTCATTGAACATAAATATAAAATTAAGTATTTTAATCTATGCATAAAAGAGTAGGACTTGAAAGTTATTACAAAACATTCTCATCCATTATATTTTTTATTTTTTCTGGCAACTATCAAGTAAGTTTTGTTATTTTCAATTTCATATATTAACAAAAGTAATTTAAGAAAATTCTCAAACAACCTACAAGTATGAATTGATTTTTAAACAGGTTAAAAGGTCTATCACATTTCAGAAATAAGGCACGTGGGAATAGTAGAAAAACAGAAGTCCTTATAATGAAAAGTAAGTTAGGGGGCCCTTAAGGTTTACAGGAAAATGATACTAAGTGTCATAACTGACACTTTCATAAAATTACCAGATGTAGAGAGTACATGATAGAGACGTGTGTATACAGATGTTAAAGTATTAGAAAATATGTGAATATATCAAACAAGTAGAAATTTATTTCCATAATGTCTAATTTTTAAGCAACAAACTTAAGTCCTCTAAAAAAGCGCTGTCTGGAAAATAATGATGCTAAAGTAGTATAGTTATTGATGTAATTAGCCTTTTTCACTGCTTTTTCCAGGCATGATACTAATTTGAGTTTGTTTGTTGTGTTTAGTGGGCTCAAAAACATACCCATGAAAAAGATGGGCATGTTCTTCAATTTACCTTGATTAAATCAGATTATTTACAAGATCAAGTCTTTAAGATTGAATAAGCATCAACATTTATATAGCCATGGCCATATTTAATCAACACACTAGAACAGTTCAAGACCCAGTAGATCACAGATGAAAATGGTTTTAAGGACTTAGACTTTCCTGGGACTGAAGAAAGCATGAATTTATCTATGTGGTCTTGGGAATAAATAATGAATTGTCATTCTCTTTTATACAATACAGTATTTGCTTTGTGACATGTAAGTATTACTGTGAAGGTAATTATTACAATGAAGTACATTTGTTCAATTAATGGAAATGTACATTAGAATCTTGCTCTGGTGGGAAATATTTGAGAAAGTCATTTTTTTCTTGCTGTATATAACTCTGTGCATTCAAAGTAACTTATACATATTTCCAAATTATGTCTCCTGTGCAGGCTCACTCTAGTTCTTAAATCTCAGAAATAAAGCATTTAACTGTTACCATTTTATTTTTCATAGAACAGATTGATTAATCATCTCACTATGATGATAATAAGGACTTACAGTTTAAATCTTAGATTTTAGGGACAAGATAAGAAAAATACATGGAAGAAGAAATTAGGCTTGTCATGATATTTAAATATTGTTCTAAAGATTTGATTAAAAAGTTAGGTATGTACTTTTGCCTGCTGATAGCATCACAAAGATATGAGTTTTCTATTTAACGTAAAGACATGAGAAAGTTAGTTCAATATTGGTAATGGACTATGGATAAGAAGATAATTGAGAATTCTCTAGCATTCTGAAGTCATAGAGCAGAATGTTAAGGAAAATCCTAGTTTTTCTGTCAAGTCAGTTGTCCTCCTTATGTATAAGTCAATTTTGTGTTTCCATTCTTCTTTTTAATACCATTTTAGATACATCATTGCTCCATGAATTATCTCCTAATTTTTAATTTGATCCATGTTATCTCCCGTGTAAATTCTGATAGATTTTATTCTAGAGAATCCACTTCCTTTAGATACACATGCCTTTCAATCAGTGGCAAATTATCTCACTTGTATACATGAAAATATAGTCAACAATTTTAAGAAAAACAAATTAAATAAAATAGTTCAGAGAAATTAAACTAATTACTAACTACTAATTTTATTTATTTTTTGAAGCATTAAATGATCTGTCCATTAATTAATCTAAGCATTATGGCATGCATGCTGACTAGAAAAGTATATCCATAATGATCAATAATTTTTATCATTTATTTCTACTAAAATATAATCCATGAATATATTGCAGTACTTAGCCTAATTATAAACCTCACAATAAGAAAATGTGTTGCATGAACTAAAAAGACAAGTATTTGCCTACTGCAAATACACCTAAACAACTCTTGTATAATGAAAGCAGATTACCAACAATTTTGATATTTTAAATATTATGCCTGCTTCTGTTATCAAAATATGAAACAATCTTTTTAATATGAAGTATCTTGTTTAATTGGTTCTTAAATATACATCTATGTGATATAATCTATTATTAAAGAGTTGGACTTTAAAGTTATTACCAAATGTATTCTCAATGATATTTTCTAGAAACTATCAAGTTAAGTTTTATTAGTTCAATTTCATATATTAATTAGCAAATATAATTTAAGAAAATTCTCAAAAAACCTACAAATACTAATTGATTTTCAAACAGTTTAAAAGGTCTGTCACATTTCAAAATTAAGGCATGTGGGATAGTAGAAAATTAGAAGTCTTTACATCAAAAAGTGTGTTAGAGGGTCAGGAAAATGATACTAAGAGTCATTGATAAAGAAAGTGTTAGGGCCCTAACTCCCCCTCAAGAGAAACCCACAGCTTTAGGAAAATAAACTCCCCTCAGTCCCTTTCTCCATTCCTCCCCTTTTCTCCCTGGAATCCACATTGTTAGGAAGATAAGCACTCTCCCCCACCCCTTTCAACTGGAATTTACAACTCTAAACAGGTAATGACTCCTTTCTTCCCTAATAGCCCTGTGCTTTAAGAAGATAAGCTAATCTCCCTCTTTTTGCTTTTGTAACCCCACCTGCCAGCTTGCTTAGGAATTTGCCCACTTAGAGTTCCTATATAAAGTTATAAAAATCAAGACATGGGGCTCAGATTTTTTGAAGACTTGACTCTCCTCTTAGCCCATGTATAATAAAACTTCGTTCATCCACTCCTCAGAGTGCCGCTTGGGTTTTCATTCCATCTGATGCAATATTTGGTTCCCTGACCAGGAAACCCAAACAAGCAGGCCTGTTGTGCCTCTGGCTTGGGGTTGACGGGCATGGACAATGGCAATTTTTGAGCAAATGAACTGGGCGCCACCTTTCCTCTTGATGGGACTTCCTTTTGAGGCGGTCCCCACATGCTGTGTCCTCACATCCCGGCTTGACTCAGTGGGGAGGTGGACCAAACAGTGCCAGAGGACTCCAGAAAGGTAAGGCCCTGGGTGCCAAGTCCTCAGTCAGGCCCGTCTCTAGACAGAAGGTGAAACTGATCATCTCTTGAAATCTCGAGTGCTGAGATTCCAGAATAGGGCAATCCCTGTGGGAGGGACTGCATAATCTCTGAGCAATTGTGTGTGTGAGTGAGGATGACAGAGGCTTGCCTCTGTTATTCCAGTCTGTAACTCCAAAGCTTATGCTACAGAGCCCATGTAGGTCCTAACCTGTTTTCCTTGGCTACATCATACGGCATAACAGCCAACCCGAACTCTGACCAAACGCCTTAGCTAAGACAAGCTGAAGTTCTCATGAAAGATGCGGACAGGTGGACAACTGAGTGGTCTTGAAAGAGGCGATGACTTCCCTTGTCTGTCTTCACCAACAACGCAGGGTATGGGTTCATCACAGTCAAAACCTACCTTCTTAAACTGCATGCTCAAGAATTTCAAGAAGGGTATTTCCAGAGGTTATGGCATCCAGATGAACCCTGGCACCCTCTAAAACTTATGTGAAGTAGAGTGGCCTACTTTTAATATTAACTGGTCCTTGGAAGGAACCCTGGATATAGCCAGGGTCCATGCAGTGTGGCTGGTTGTCACAGGAACTCCTGGCCATCCCGACCAGTTTCCCTACATCGCCTCTTGGTTAGAGATAGCCCAGGGTTCGATTGTGTGTTGGGAAAAAAGAGACAGAACAAGGTTATAGTTGCACAGGAAACAGTGCTCCAGAAGCCAGTCATTTATCAAGGTCCCTTTGAGGATCATCCCCTCCCACCACCGCCACCACCATACACTCTGGTTGCTCTAGCCTCTCCTAGCCTGGGAGTACAGGCACATCTCCCAAAAACACTTAAAGTTCCTACATAAAGTTATGAAAATCAAGACATGGGACACCTTTGGTCTCTCCTCCTAGTGCAGGAGTGCAGGCAGATCTCCCAGAAACACCCCCACTTTTGGTCCATCCAGAAACATCAACCCCTTCTGAGGAAAGTCCTGGAATCCCAATAGCAGGGAGGCTCTGGTCAGCACAACCCACATTACAGATGCCCCTCCATGAAACACAGGGTCCAGCCCAGATCGGCGAGGATGGGACCATTAGACCTGGGAGGCCTGTTTTTTTTTTACAATTTAGATGATACAGTTTAATAATTTTGATGATATTTACCATGTCCTGTGTCCATTACTGTAAGGTAATGAAAAACCTTTCCCATGACCACCAAACACCCCATTAGATCTTCACTGTTCCCTTCCCCCCAGCCCCCCAGGGCACATGACACCACCTTATCCCAACCCATGGAATGTCAAGATTCACAGTTACATGCCCTGGGAATTTGAACCTGCCCTTCCTAATCCACCCACCCACCAGCACTGTACCACCAAACCCAGGAACACCACCACCCATGTGCCCCATCCCCCAACATGCAACCACACTCTATCTCTTTATCATAGATTATGTCCATATAGGTGATGGGGGAGGCCTGTTTTCTCCATCAGCCTTTCACAAATACAGTCCTCTTAAACTGGAAGCACCACAACCCCTCCTACTTGGAAAAGCCCCAGGCTCTTATTGTTCTCATGGAATCCATTTTCCAAACCCATTGTCCTACTTGGGATGATTGCCACCATCTCCTCATGACTTTGTTTAATATGGAGGAGAGACAACAGATTCTGATGAAAGCCCGAAAGTGGCTGCAGGAGCAGACCCCCACTGGTGTCTTAAACCTGGAAGATTGGGCACAAGCATTGGCACCAGAGGTCCAGATGAAGTGGGACTTCAACACTGATCAGGGACGGGCTGCACTCCAGCAATATCGGGAAGCACTCCTTCCAGGGGTCTGAGAAGGGGCAAAACAACCCACAAACATGACAAAGATGACTTTAGTTACTTAAAAGACTGACGAATCTCCAGGAGATTTCTGTGAATGACTTTATGAGGTCTTCAGAATCTACACCCCTTTTGAACCAGAAGCTCCAGAAAACCAGAGGATGGTGAATGCTGCCTTTGTTGTGCAGGCAGCAAAGGACATTAAAAGAAAGCTCCAAAAATTAGTAGGGTTCGCGGGGATGAACATCTCTCAACTCCTTGAAGTCGCCAACAAAGTATTTTGTCAATCAAGATGAAGCTGATGAAGGAGAAGCCAAGAAGTGAATTAAACATCAAGCCTCCCTACTGGCAGCAGCCTTGGGTAACCTTGACCCCACCTGATGAGAAGGGATACCTCAAAAAGGGGGGACAAGCACCAGAAAGGTGCCCCTGGCCAGAGACCAACGTGCCTACTGCAAAGAAAGCGGACACTGGAAAAATGAGTGTCCCCAAAAGACTCAGGCACATAGAGGGAACGTCCCTAAAGGGAAATACCGACCTGAGCCCCAAGACCATCTAATTGGGCTGGCAGGGCTTAACCCTGAATAGGGGCAACTGGGCTCACTGGAACATGCCCCCCATGAGCCCATGGTCAAACTATAAGTCAGGGGCCAGTCAATGACTTTCAAGGTGGACACTGGCGCTGAATATTCTGTAGCCACAACCCCCATCGCCCCTTTAAGCAGAAAAATCGCTAATATCATAGGAGCGACTAGGAAGCAGTTCAAGCCAATGGCCTTTTAGCCAGTCAAGAACTTGCCAGCTTGATGGCCATGAAGTGACTCATGAATTGCTGTATCTGCCTGAATGTCCAGTTCCCCTACTTGGTAGGGACCTCTTAGCCAAACTGGGAGCCCAGATTACCTTCAAACCTGAAGGGCCAGCAAGCTTCAGCATCGGGACCAGCATCACTCTTCTTGTCACCGTACCCCAAAGTGAAGAATGGAGACTTCATGCGGAAGAAAGTTTAGGTCAGAATCCAGAAAAACTGCTGGAACTTTTTCTCCAGGTTTGGGAGGAAAAAAACCCACCAGGAATAGCATGGAAACATGCACCCATCATCATCAACCTGAAGCCTGAAGTGGTCCCGGTCCGGCAGAGGCAGTATCCAATCCTCAGCGAAGTGCAATTGGACATGGTTGAACACATAGATCGCCTGAGAAAAGAAGAAATCCTGACTGAGTGCCAGTCACCCTGGAACACCCCAGTATTACCAGTAAAAAAGCCAGATGGGACCGGATATCAACCAGTGCAGGATTTACGAGCCATTAAATAACGCCACTCTCACCTTATATCAGGTTGTTTCCAACCCTTACACTTTGCTAGGACAGCTGCCACCTGAAGCCTCCTGGTTCACTTGCCTAGACCTGAAAGACACCTTCTTCTGCCTGTGGCTGGTCTCCCTGAGCCAGCCTTTGTTTGCCTTTGAATGGAAAGATCCCAAAACCTGGCAAGAAACTCAGCTAACCTGGACCTGGCTCCCTCAAGGCTTCAAAAACTCTCTACCCTTTTTGGGGAAGACTTGGCCACAGATTTGGCCACCTACCCCCAGGAAGACTGCAGGTGTGCCCTCTTACAATACATAGATGATATCCTACTTGCCAGTGAGACAGAAGAGGACTGCTGTAGTGAGACTCTCCTACAATTCCTAACACAGACTGGGTACAAAATATCTTGGAGAAAGGCCCAGATCTGTAAAGAGCAGGTCAAGTACCTGGGGTTCAGCGTCACACAAGGGCACTGGATGCTCAGACCCCAATGAAAGAAAGTCATCTGCACCATCCCTAACCCCACCACAAAAAGAAAGCTTCATGAATTCCTCGGGGCTGCAGGGTTCTGCCGCATCTGGATTCCCGGGTTTGCAGCCATGGCCAAACCTCTTTACAAAGTTCTGATGGGTCCAAAAAAAGAGTCTCTTGCCTGGGGAGAAGCTCAACAGGGGGCCTTTCAAAACATCAAAAGACAACTCCAACAAGTCCCTGTCTTGGGGCTCCCAGATGTAACTCAAAACTTTAACCTGTTCGTGTATGAAAAGAACAAAGTAGCATTGGTAGTTCTCACACAAACAGTCAGCCCCTGGAAAACACCCATCTCTTACCTCTCCAAGCAGCTGGACCCTGTAGCTGCAGGGTGGCCACCCTGCCTGAAAGCCCTGGCAGCAAAGGTAACCTTCATCAAAGAAGCTGACAAATTAACTCTTGGACAGGCTATTCATGTTATGGTGCCACATGCAGTCACTGCCCTAATGAACTCACATGGGCATCGGTGGATATCAAATCCCCGGCTCACACATTACTAAGGTTTACTCTGTGAAAACCTTAGAGTGACAATAGAAAGAGTGTGCAGTCTAAACCCTGCCACTTTTTTGCCAGATAAGGAAGGGGCTCCTGGACATGACTAATTTGAAGTGACCAAGGAAGTTTACGCCAGTTTCCCTGACTTCTAAGACAAACTGACTTCTAAGACAAAACGCTCCCTTCCCCAGATCAGACGCTATTTACAGATGGGAGCAGTCATGTTAAAAACATGGAAATGCTTGCTGGATGTGCAGTCACCTCTACCAAACAGTGGTGGAAGCAGCATCTCTACCGCGGGGATGGTCCACGCAGTGAGCAGAACTCTGGGCACTGGTCCGAGCCCTGAAGCTAGCCACTGGGCAAGCTGTAAACATTTACACTAACTCTAAGTGTGCATTTGCTACCATTCATTTCCACAGGGCGATTTATAAAGAAAGAGGTCTCCTAAGCGCAGGAGGAAAGAAATCAAAAACAAAAAAGAAATCTTCCAACTGTTAGAAACAATCTGAAAACCAGAAAAAGTCGCCATGATCCACTGCCGGGGACATCAGAAAGGAATGGACATGGTCTCTCAAGGAAACAGGCTACCAACAAAGCAGCTCTGAAAGAGACTGAAGGAACCCACGGAATACGAGTCCCAGAATTGACACCGCAGCTATCCCTCTTAGGACAAGAAACTAATCAACTAAGCTATACCCGGGAAGAACAGGAATGGGCTAAGAGGAAAGAGGGAAGCTGAACCCCTGAAGGAACTTGGCTGCTCCCGGATGACTGAATTTTTCTCCCAAAAGGAGTCACTCATGCCCTCATCTAGCGATACCACCCACTCACCCACCTAGGGAAAACTACGCTAGAATTCTTGTTCAGGATATACTACTACATAGTCCGGCTAGCTTCTCTCTGTGCCACCATCAGCAGCCAGTGCCAAGTTTTTGCCAAAAACAACCCTTTGCAGGGCCCCCACACTCCAGCAGGTGTCCAGCACACGGGGACAGCCCCCTTTGAAGATCTCACAGTAGACTTCACAGAAGTGAAACCAAGTCGGGGGTACAAATATCTGTTGGTGATGATATACACCTTTTCATGTTGGGTCATAGCTTTCCCTAATTGCACCATAAAGGCAAGAGAAGTGACAAAGGCTTTACTTACAGAAATCATTCCCCGACACGGGCTGCCACTATCTATTGGAAGTGACAATAACCTGGCCTTCGTGGCTGCTGTAGTCCAAGAATTAGAAAAATGTTAGGAATCAAGTGGAAACTCCATACCACTTACAGGCCCCAGAGTTCAGGGCAAGCTGAACGCATGAATCAAACCCTCAAAGCCACCCTAGCCAAATTCTGCCAAGAACCTGGTCTCCCCTGGGTAGACTTACTTCCCTTGACCCTTCTCTGAGTTAGGTGTACCCCAGGACCCACAGGCTATTCACCTTTTGAAATTCTATTTGGGTAGTCACCCCCAATTATCTGGGCCTTCAAAGGAAATCTCAAACTTCTGGGGGAAGCTAGCCAAGATTCCATTTTCCAGCAGCTGGGGAAAACACTGGCCAAAATACAAAAAACTGTCTTGTCCTGGAATCTCATCCCCCTGGGACACCCGGTGCACCTTCACTAGTCAGGGGACCTAGTCTGGGTCAAAGACTGGAAAAAAGAACCCCTTCAGCATTCCTGGACAGGTCCACATACTGTGATTCTTGTAACTCCTACTATTCTTAAAGTTGCAGGCATTGTCCCTTGGATCCATCATTCCAGGGTCAAGAAGGCACACCCCGATAAAGAGCAAGACAGCTGGACAGCCCAATGCATACCAGGCCACCCCTTGAAAGTGCAAGTCACCCGGGATCCCCGAGGACCGACCTCCTCAAACGCCTGCTGAATGGACCCCTGCTCCTAGTGGACCCTGTGCTTATACAGCTTGCTTGCCTTGGTATTTGGAGCTGGACTTGCTGCTATGGCCCCTGCAGACTGGACTATTGTGAATAGAGCCCTAATTGTAATTGCTTACTGGTGTATAATAGGATGTATCTGTGCCTTGACTTGCTTGTCCTTCCTTCTTTGCGCCTTCCCTAGGAGCCAATAACCTGCCCCCCAAATCTATGGCAGCTGCAAGTTAGTCAAATTTGGGGCAAATAATCCATGCTAAATGCTTCAGTCCCAGTCTTGGCAGGTGCAACTTCAGCCTCTATAATATTTGATGCTTGCAGGGCAATCCAAGAACACATTCCTTACACCTTGTTGGTTGGCTCATACCTGCATGCCCCCATACTGGCCCCCAGGAGAGGGTGTAGGGGTCACAACTATGGGAGTTATGACAAATATCTCTGCCAAGACCCCAAAAAGAGCAGAGGATTCCACTGCTCTTGGAGCTTGCTGGTAGGTACCACCACTCCCTAGAAGGGGGTACCCCCAACTTCTCCGTATCTCCTGCAGAAAATCCCCAGCCTGGCGGGGTGTGGCATACAAATCTGTGACCCCATAAAACTCACCTTACTAAACATAACCACTGGATCAGAAAAGACTTTTTAAGGCTGAAATAGGACTAAAACTAGGAATCAGAATATACGACCCATTGGGGCCGGACCCAGGGGACCTCATACTGGTCCAGCTGATCCCGGTAACCCAACCCCCAAAGAAAACCATGATAAAAAATATCAGTAAAGCTGCCCAGATTCTAAAAGCCAAAGTTAGAACAGCACCCCGTAACGTCCTTTTTTTTTTTTTTTTAATTTTTTATTATGGGTAAAAATAAAAATTCTCACAATACATACAAACATTTGTAAAATGATATATAAATATATATGCATATATGTGTATTTGCTTACAAAAATGTTATTTATATATATATATATACATATATTTTAAGAGTTGCTTAGATTACCTAAAATATTACACGGAACCCACTGGGATTCCCATGTTGCCCACCTCCCACACGGTTAAAAATTTCCACCAAATGAATGGTGGAAATGAATCCCGGCCCAACATAGCTGCATCCTGCTGGCTATGCACTTCCTCAAGTCTAACCATCTTCCCTGTACCTGTCCCATGACAGCTTTGCAGTGGGAACCAGTCCTCTCCCAGTGCACATAACTGAATCCCTGGGAAAATTGTCTAACTGTAAAAACATAACTACCAGGGCTCCTTGAACCATCCTTCCTCTTGGAAGGGCTAATTTAACACCACCCACCCACTCAATGAGCCTGAACCATGTGCCGCAAACTCCACCATCTCTGTCTGTGGCAACAATGTCTACCAGTGCCTACTCAAGGATGGCCAGGACATCTGTTACCTGACTTGGCCAGTACCATTGTTCTCAGTGTATGGAGATGAATTTCCTGGCGAGCTCTCCTGAGCCCAATGCAAAATACAGGCAATTCCAACACTCTTAGGACTAGGAATAGTCAGGAGCACAGCAGTAGCAGGGGTTTCACTCACAGTTGGTCAGGAGGGCTTACAAACTGTTGTATGGGAAACATCAAATGACCTTGAGGAAATATTGGGGGTTCTCAATGGGTTGCAAGACCAGACAGACTCGTTGGCAGAAGTGGTTTTACAAAAAAGTGAGGATTAGACTTGCTCACTGCAGTTTCAGGGGGGATCTGCCAGGTCCTGGAGGAAGAATGCTGTTTCTATATAAATTCCTCATGGATAGTTAGGGACAAGGTGGCCTTACTAAAAGAATGAGCCAAAGACCGCTTAAACCATGTATACCAGGCATCTGCCAACTGGAACTACTTCCATTATCTCCTTTCCTGGATTTTGCCATGCATGCCAGTAATAGCCTCAGTGTTCTTCCTCTTAACTTTCTGGCCATGCATTCTACGGTACCTAACACAATACATCACTTCCCGCTTAAATGCCTTAAAACACAAGTGATGCCTCATGTTAAATATTAGCCCTTGGGGACTACAGAAAATTCCCCTTTTAGCAGATGTTGTCCCATAAAGAATTATAAGGGCAACAAAGGGGGCAGGGATGATAAAGAAAGTGCCAGGGCCCTAATCGCCCCTCAGGAAACCCACAGTTTTAGGAAAATAAGCTCCCCTCAGTCCCTTTCTCCATTCCTCCCCTTTTCTCCCTGGAAATCCACATTGTTAGGAAGATAAGCACTCTCTGCCTGCCCCTTTCAACTGGAATTTACAACTCTAAACAGGTAATGCCTCCTTTTCTCCCTAATAGCCCTCTGCTTTAGGAATTTTCTCTAGTCCCCAAGGGCTAATATTTAACATGAGGCATCACTTGGTGTTTTAAGGCATTTAAGCGGGAAGTGATGTATTGTGTTAGGTACTGTAGAATGCATGGCCAGAAAGTTAAGAGGAAACTAACCTCTCTCCTTTTGCTTTTGTAACCCTGCCTGCCTGCTTGCTTAGGAATTTGCAGGCTTATGAACTTATGAAATAAACTTATATAAACTATATAAACTTATGAAAATCAAGACTTGGGGCTCAGATTTTTTTGGAGACTTGACTCTCCTCTGAGCCCGCTCATAGTGAAACTTCGTTCATCCACTCCTCAGAGTGCTGCTTGGGTTTTCATTCCATCTGCTGCAACATCATAACAGATGCTTTCATAAAATTACCAGGTTTGGAGAGTGCATATTAGAGACATGAGGGTGGGCAGATATTGAAGTATAGGAAAATATGTGAATATAATAAACAAGGAAAAGTTTATTTCTATAATGTCTAATTTTTAATCAACAAACTTAAGCCCTCTAACGGAGTGCTGTCAGGAAAATAATGATGCTTAATTAGTATCGTTATTGATGTAATGAGCCTTTTGCACTGCATTTCCCAGCCATATTAAACATTTGAGTTTAAGTTGATTGTGTGTATTATGTGAAAAAGACATAGCTTTGAAAAAGATGGACATATTCTGTCATTTACCTTGATTAAATTACATTATTTACAAGATCAAGTCCTTAAGATTGAATAATCATAACCATCTCTACAGCTATGGTCATATTTAATCAACACACTAGAACAGTTCCAGATCCAACAGATCAGAGATGAAAATGTTTTTTAAGGATTTAGACTCTCTTAGGAATGAAGAAAGAATTAATTTTTCTCTACGGTCAGGTGAATAAATAAGGAGATTTCACTCTCCTTTACCCAAAAATGTATTTGTTTTTTTTTTTTTTTCAACTGTGAAGGTAATCATTAAAACAAAGTACATTTATACATTTAATGAAGTATGCATTAAGATTAGAGTCTTTCTGTAGGGGTAATTATTTGAGAATGTCAGTTTTGGTTATTCTGTATAACTCTATAAATTCAAACTACCTTATAAATATTTCCAAGTTAAGTTACGTCTCTTATGAATGCTCAGTCTTTCCAATTCTTATAGCTGAGAAATTATCTCAATGCTTGGAAAGGAAAAAATCCCTTCTAGTAATATTCCTTATTCAAGAAATAGTTTTCTATTTAATTTTGATTTTTATAAACATATGACATCATGATCAACAACCTAGTTTTACATAAGTAAATTAATTATATTTTAAATATATTGACTGAAAACTGTAACCTATGAATAAATATAAACAAAAAAATATTTGAATCATTTGTCCCCACCCATTTATTTTTATATCAGATACAACAAAACCAGAATTATGGAATAGATGGAGTTTAATAAGAATTTTGGCTCATTATATTATTTAATCATTACTCACCTGTCAAGTAATTTTCATGGAAATCTTGGGAGGAAAAACTGTTGAAGGTAATTCTGTTTTATTTTTTATTTTTTATTGCACATATTTCACTTATATACAGATATAAAGAGAAAAGTACTCTGAACACCTATATCGTCATATAGCATTTCTAATGATTTTTATCAATTTGCCTGTGTTGTTTTGTCTGTTTCTCATGTTTTCATCCCTTTTTATTTTAGCATTGTCAATGTAATTCAGATGTCATATTATCTAACCTGTAAATACTTTAATAAGCATCTCCAAAAAAAAAATTGGTCTGTGTTTTTTTAATGTAACCACAATTCCATTAAAATACCTTCAGAAGTAATAATTCCATTATATTGTCTGATTTGAAAACTGTAGTCAATATCCACGGTCATTTGATAAACATTTTTTAAAAATTGTTATATCATATATACAACCCAAAATTACCCATTTTAATCATTTTCAAGGGTACAGTTTAATGGTACTAAATATATTGCCAATATTATAACAATTCACTACCATCACCAATAACCTTTCCCCCAATAACCTTTCCCCCAAATTTTCATCATCTCATACAGAAACTATGCACCCACTGAACAATAACTTCCACTCCCCTGCTCTGAGGTAATCTATAATCTATGCTCTGTCTCTACAAAATTTTTTTCTACTATGTTTTTCATATAAATGAGATAATACCATATTTGTTTTTGTGTCTAGCTTATTTCACTGAGCATAATGACTTCAAGATTCAACCATGTTAAGCATTCATCAGAATTTCATTGTTTATTTACAACTGCATAATATTCTACTGCGTGGATATATGATATTTTTTATTCTTTTCCATGTTGATGGATACTTAGATTATTACCAATTTCTGCTATTGTGAATAATGCTGATAGAAGCATTGTTGTAAAAGATCTCTTAGAGTCCTTGCTTTCCATTCTTTTGGTTATTTATCAAGCAATGGGATTAACAGGTCAAATGATAATCCTGTTGCCAATTTTTCATTGAACCACCAAACTTATTTCCACATTGGTTGCACCATTTTACAATGACACTAGCAATGTATAAATATTCCTATTTCTCTGTCTCCTTTTCAACACATTTATCTTCTTTTTTAAAAAATAATAGCCTTCCTATTATGTATAGTAGTGATTTTGATATCCATTTTCCTGATAACCAATGATGTTGAGCACCTTTTCATATGCTTATTGAACATTGCATGTATTCTTTGTAGAAATATTTATTCGAGTCTTTTTCTGTTTTTTTAAATTGAGTTATTTGGAATTTTGTTGTTGAGTTGTCTCATTATTTTATAAATTCTGGATAGTAAATTCTTTTCAGATATACGATTAGCAATTACTTTCTCCATTATTTTAGATTATCTTTTCACCTACTTGATAGTTCCCTTTGATGTACAAAAGTTTTTGACTTTGCTGATGAAATCCATTTTATCTCTTTTTTTTTCTTCTGTTGTTTGTGCTTTCAGTGTTATATCTAGAAATTAGTACCAAATCTAAGGTTCTGTAATTTCCCTCTTATGTTTTCCTCTACAAGCTTATGGTTTTATCCCTTACATATAGGTCCTTGATCCATTTAGAGTTAACTTTTGCATGTGTTATGAGGTAGGGGTCCAATTTCATTCTTTTGTGAGAGGATACCAAGTTTTCTCAGCACCATTTGTTTAAGAGATTGTTCCTTCTCCAAATATTGTACTTAGTATTCTTGTAAAAATCAGTTGGCTATAATTGTATGGGTTTATATCTCTTGTGGGCAGTATGTCTATTGTTATACCAGTAACAAGCATTTTTCTTACTGTAGCTTTTATTATGTTTTGAGGTTGGAAAGTTTGTAACCTACAATGTGGCCCTTCCTTTGCAATATTGATTTGACTCTACAGAGTCTCCTACAATTCCACGTCGTAAAATAAATACTAGGGTATTGAAATGTACTGCAGTCAATCTGTAGATTGCTTTTGGCAGCACTGACCTCTTAAATATAGTAAATCTTCATATGGATGAACACTGTATGCATTGCAATTTATTTAGATTTTCTTTAATTTCTTTCAGCAGTCTTCCATATTTTTCTCAGTGAGAAAACTTTCACTTCCTTGGTGAGATTTATTCCTAGTTATTTTACTCTTTTAGTCGGCATTTTGAATCGAACTTTTATTAATTTCTTTGATTTATTTAAAAATTTTTCCTTTTTAGAATATACTTTGCTGCTGTATGGAAACACACCTGCTTTGTTATGATACCCTTATAGCCTACACTTTTGCTAAAAATGTTTACGAGTTCTAAAACTTTTCTTATGTATCCTTTGTGATTTTCCATGTAAAGATAATTTCATCTGTGAATATAGAGTGTTTTATTCCTTCTTTTCCAATTTAAATACTTTTAGTCTCTTTTTCTTACCTAATTGCTCTAGAAAGGACTTCAAGTACAACATTCAATACCTGTGGTGATACCAGATATTTTTATCTTTTTCTTGAAGTCAGGGGAAATACTTTCCATATTTCAATATTGTGTATAAGTATTGCTATGCATTTTTCATATACATAGTTTATTATCTTGAGGAAGTTACATTTTATTCCTATTTTTTAAGTGATTTTATCATAAATGTGTGTTGGTTTTGTCAAATGCATCAATTGAGATGATCATGTTATTTTTTTTTCTTTCATTCTGTTAATGTAACATATTACACTGGTTGATTTTCTTAGGTCACACCCCCTCTTGCATTCATGTAGTAAATCAGAATTGCTTGTGGTATATAATTCTTTTAATATGATGTTAGATTCAATTTGTTAGTGTTTTATTGAGGATGTTTGTCTCTATCTTCATAAAAGAAACTGCTCTATAGCTTTCTTTTCTCATGATATGTAGTATTTTCTCTTCCACCCATCTCAAATATTTCCTATATTATCATGTGATTTTTCTTTGATCCATTTGTTTTTGTAAGAATGTGTTCAATTTCCACATATTCGTGAAATTTTCAGTTTTCCCTTTGTTATTAACTTCTAACTTCTTTCCTTTTTGGAAATAGAAAGCATTTTTTATAATGTCAATCCTTTCAAATTTTTAACACTTGTTTCGTAGCTTACCATGGAGCTTATTGCTGAGAATGATTCAAGCTCACTTGAGAACAAAATGCATTTTGCTGTGGTAGTGTTGCATATCTATTTGTTAGGCCTAGTTCTTTTTAATGTTGTTCAAGTACTCTGTTTCTTTATTGATTTTCTGTACATATTTTCTATCTATTATTGAAAGCTTTGTATTGAAACTCTAAACATTATTTTAGAACTTTCTATATCTCCATTCAGTTAGGTAAATGTATTTTGGGACTCAGTGATAAAAGGTGTACAAGTTAATAACAGTTATATCTGCTTGATCTAATGCCTCTGGATTAATAGCTAGCTTCCTTATTTTCTCTGTAACTTTTGACACAATCTGTTTTGTCTGATATTATTAAACTCACTTCAGCTCTCTTTTAGTTAGTTTTTCCTTTCTTTCATGTTCTTCCTAAATGTGTCTTTGGATCTAGAGTGAATCTCTTGTGAAAACATACAATCTGATTAGGCTTTCCAATGCAGTCTGTCAATCTGTAGCTTTTCACTGGAAAGTTTAATTCATTTACATTTAGAGAAATTGCTGATAAGACAGGACTAAATTAAGACATTTTGTCTTTTGTTTCTTTTATGTCTTGGACCTTTATTACCCCATATTTCCTCTATTGCAGTCTTCTTTTGTATATATTTGACTATTGTAGTGACATCAATATCAAGGGCCCATCAGTGGATCATCCTCCTTCTCCAGTCACTGCCCCTGCACTTGGGGGACTGTTGCTGCTCCCTTAGAGAATGTGGCAGAGCTTTTCAGAATGGTAATTTGGTATTCTCTCATTTATTGAGTGATTCTCCACCCACTCTGACAATGCCCCATGAACATTTGAACATTTTTATATACTTTATATTTATGCTTAGGTGAACTTCCTCCCATTCATCCCACATCCCTGACACCCCACACCAATGATCTTCCTCTGCCCCAGTTGTAACCCTTCTGTTATCCAAAGATTTTTAAAAGATGAAGCCATTACAATAGCTGAATACAATTAATAGGAAAATGAAATTATAATGATAAGTTTAAATGTAAGAGATAAAATACATAATTAAAAAAAACTAAAAATAAAGTAAAATTAAAAGATTGGAATATTAAAAAAATTAAAATTATAAAAAAATTTTTTTTGACCTTTTGCCTTTCATCACTGCAATATCTGGTGTCCAGTTTGTATAGGCACATTCCCCCTCTCATTCCCCAGTGTCTCACTATTTTTCATTTAGTTTCAAAAGAAGTTTTAGGTCACAGCTAAGTCACACACAGAGTACAGGAGACTCTCATACCCAACATCCTCCCCCTTTCTTCCTGCCATATTAATACCTTTTTATATATGGATGGTGTGGATGGTAGCATTGTTATAACTGTTATACAAATAGTGAATCAGAGCTACTAAACATTGTCAATGCTTTACACTATGGTTTACATTTTAGACTGTACACTCTTATAAATTTTCATGATATTTACCATGTCCTGTGTCCATCACTGTATGGTAATGAAGAACATTTCCATTGACTACTAGATACCTCCTGTTTGATCTATTCTATTCCTCCCACCCCATCTCCTCGGGGCTCATGGTAATCCCCTGGCTTGACTCATTGGATGACAAGATTTCTAGTTACATGTAACAAGAGGTCTTGACACACTGGTTTGTCCTTGCCTATTAGGAACCGCCCTTGCTCTTGAGAGACTCCCACCTGTCTTTTTCTGAACAAATCTGTCCTCCCAAAACTGGGAGTCCAACTCTTTCCAACTCATTACATGGATCTCCACCAACTGATACAACATTATGACAGAATGAACACTCACACACTTTAGAAGCCTGCTCCAGGTGCACCCTATCCCAAATGCCCCCCCCCAACAAACACCCTAAACCTAAACCTAAACTCTTCCTTGTCATATTACCATAAAAGCATTCCCACCTCTGTACTTTCAATCTCATACCCACAAACCCCCAGTCTTCACCTGGTCCCTTTCCCAATCCTCCCCCCAGTATCCTAGACCTTCTAACACTAACCCACCCTTCCCAATCAAATACTTGTTAACCCTGCACCACCCAACCCAATAATATCACTACCCTCCTGTCATATACCTTCAATACAAAATTACACTCTAGCAATTTACCATAGATTACCTCCATATGGGTGATGGCTCACAACCATCTCTTCTCTTTCTATTTCTTGTAACCTCTCTTCTAGACAATAGCTTTCTGAGACTGCTCAATTTCCTTAATTCATATAGGTGGGGTCATGAACTGGTCATCCTTCACTGCCTGACTTGAATCAATCAACATAAGGTCTTCAAGATTCATCCATGTTATCCCATGTGTTAGCACTTTATTCCTTCTTACAGCTGAGTAATATTCCATTGTATGTATGTACCACATTTTGTTTAACCATTCATCTTTTTATGGGCACTTGTGTTGATTCTAACTTTTGCCAATAGTGAACCACTATGAATATTGGTGTGCATATATCTATTTGTGTCTTTGCTTTCAATTCTTCAGGGGCATGATCACAGTGGGTGGAGAATCACTCAATAAATGAGAGAATACTGAATTCCCAGCCTGGACAGCTCTGCCACATTCTCTGAGGGAGCAGCAACAGTCCCCCAACTGCAGGGGCAGTGTCTGGCAAAGGAGGATGGTCCAAAAATGGATTCTTGTTATTGATGACTAGCCCTATTAGTCTCTACTCTTGTAATTGAAACTTAGCCTACTGTTATGGGGTGCCTAAGGGTTGCCACCTGATAGCCTCCTTGTTGCTCAAACGTGGCCCCTCTCTAAGCCAAACTCAGCATATGAATGCATTACCTTCCCCCCAGCGTGGGACATAACTCCCGGGGATGAGCCTCCCTGGCAACGAGGGATTAATACTAAGTGCCAACTGGAGATACGACTGGAAAAAGACTTTGAATAAAAGGGGGGAAAGGTAAAGACAAATGAGTTTCATATGGCTAAGAGAGTTCAAAGGGAGTCGAGAGGTCATCCCAGAGGTAATGCTTATGCACACCTCAGTAGGATCTCATAGAACACCAAAGTGGATATCACCCCAAACAGAGGGGCTCCTGAGGGCTCTGGAGGCAAGGGGGGATAGCTCCAGACCTTGATGCCTCATCAGTGGGCTATACTTTGGAATCTGTGCTCCTGAGAGTAACAGAGTTGGACTCAAATAAGTCCTCTCTGCACATGTTCCATCAGTCCCTTCTATTCAAACCTATATGTGGTGATGTAGTTTGTAGATGGACTTCCAGAGACTGGAGCCTTTGGCCTGCCCTTGTGCCAGCTGTGTCTGGAATCTCGGTGGAGCTGCAACTCCTACTCTACAGCTCAATGGACTCACCCAAGACACCTGTCGAGGAGATGATGATGGACAACGGCCATCCCAGGGAATGGAGAGAGTCTGCAGCTGCAGGCAGAATAATCCCATCCATCTTATCCATGGGATATAAGCCCCCTCTCACTTGGAGGTGGACTGGTCATCACCATCCCAGACTCGTCAGAGTTGGGGGAAAAGCTATGGACTAGAGTGGACTTACTGGTATTCTATTGTAGACATATTGTGGTTCAAGCAATGGAAGAAATTACAATATTGATGTGGAGCCAGTGGCGACTGGACACTTTTGGGGCAGGGAGAGGGAAAAGCAGTTGTAATACAGGGGCTTTTTCAAGACTTGGGGATTATCATGAGTGACATTACAATGACAGATATAGGCCATTTTACATCAGCATATAACATGCAGAACTGTGTGGGAGAGAGTGTGGTCTACAATGTGAATTATGGTCCATGCTTAGTGGCAAGACCCCAGGATGTGTATATCCATTGCAGGTGATGTGCCACACTAATGAAAGATGTTTATGTGGGAGGTTGTGGGAAGTGTGGGAGGTGGGTCATATGGGAATCCCTGTAATTTCTGTGTAACATTTATGTAATCTAAGCATCTTTTAAAATATATTTTTTAAATGCAGTGTTGATTTTTATTGGGATTGCATTAAATCTTTAGATTAGTTTAGGTAGCATAAACATGTTGATGATGTTTAGTCTTCCTATCCATGAACAGGGTATATTTTTACATTTATTTGTCTTTTTAAATTTCCTTTAACAGTGTTGTTTAATTTTCTGTATGTAAGTCCTTTACATCTTTAGTTAAATTTATTCCGAGGTATTTGATTCTTTTTGTTACTACTGTAAATGGTATTTTTTTCTTGATTTCCTCCTCAGATTGCTTGTTATTGGTGTACAGAAATGCTACTGATTTTTGAGCAATTGATATTATAACCTGCAACTTTACTGAACTCCTTTATAAGTTCTAGAAACTTTGTTGTAGATTTCTCAGGGCTTTCTATGTATAGGATCATGTCATCTGCAAATAGTGAAATTTTTACTTCTTCCTTTCCATGTGGATGCCTTTCATATCCTTTTCTTGCCTCAGTGCTTGAGCAAGTACTTATAAGAGAATGTTAAATAGGAGTGGTAATAGTGAGCATCCTTGTCTTTTCTCTGATCTTAGAGGGAAAGCTTTTAAGATTTCACCTTTGAAGATGATGTTAGCTGTGGGTTTTTCATATATACTTTTTATCATGTTCAGAAAGTTTCCTTCTCTTCCTATATTTTGCAGTTTTTTAATCAAGAAAATCTTTGGCAAATGCTTCCTCTGCATCTATGGAGATGATCCTGTGATTTTTTTTCTTTCAATCTGCTTATGTGGTGTATTACATTGATTGATTTTCTTATGTTGAGAATGATCCTTGCATACCTGGGATGAAACCCATGTGGTCATGGTGTATAATTCATTTCATACGTTGCTGAATGCGATTAGCAAGTATTTTGCTGAGGATTTTAGCATCTAGGTTAAGTAGAGAGATTGGTCTGTAATTTTCCTTTATTATGGCATCTTTATTTGGCTTTGGTATTCAGGTAATGTTGGCATCATAGAATGAGTTAAGCGAGGTTCATTCTACTTCTATTTTGTGGAAGAGCTTAAGCAGGATTGGTGTTAGCTCTTTCTGGAATGTTCGGCAGAATTCACCTGTGAAGCTGTCTGGTCCTGTGCTTCTTAGTTGGGAGGTTTGTGATGACTTAGTCTATCTCTTTACTTGTAATTGGAGTGTTGAGTTCATCAATTTCTTCTTTTGTCAATGTAGGCTGCTTGTCAATGTAGGCTGTTCCTAAGAATTTGTCCATTTCCTCTAAATTGTCATTCTTGTATATGTCATATACAATGGCATATAATTTTTCAAAGTATCCTCTTATGATACTCTTTATTTCTGTGGGGTCCATTGTGATATCCCCTTCTTCATTTCTTATTTTCTATATTTGCATCTGCTCTCTCTTTTTTTCTTTGTTAGTCTGTCTTTTTTTCTTTGTTGTCCATTTTATTGATCTTGAAGAAGCAGCTTTTGGTTTTGTTTATTTTTTTGTGCTTTCTTACTTTCTATTTCATTTTGTTCTGCTCTAATCTTTGTTATTTCCTTCTTTCTACTTCCTTTGGGTTACTTGTTGTAGTTTTTCAAATTCCTCCAGGTGTGCAGTTAGGTCTTCAATTTTAGCTCTTTCTTCTTATTTGATATATGCATTTATGGCTATGAATTCCCCTCTCAGTACAGCTTTTGCTGCATCCCTTGGATTTTGATATGCTGTGTTGTCATTTTCATTCATTTCAAGGTAGTTACTGATTTCTTTTGAGATATCCTCTTTTACCCACTGTTTGTCAATCACAAGCATTTATGCACCTAATCATGGTGCCACAAAATACATGAGGCAAACACTGGAAAGACTAAGTGGCGAGATAAATGCCTCTACAATTACAGTGAGGGACTTTAATAAACCATCATCACCATTAGACAGAACATCTCGACAGAGAATCAGTAAACAAACAAAGACTCTGAATAATACATTAGAGGAGCTGGACCTAATAGATTTATGCAAAATGCTACACACAAATAGAACGAGATATATTTTCTTCTCCAGTGCACATGGAGCATACTCCAAGATAGACCACATGCTAAGTCACAGAACAACTCTCAATGAATGAATTCAGAAAGACTGAAATTATACAAAGTAATTTCTCTGACCACAATGGAATGAAGTTGGAAATCACTAAGGGCCAGGGAAGCAGATTAGGCAAAAAGATATGGAAGTTAAACAACATACTCTTAGACAAACAGTGGGTCAAGGAGGAAATCTAAAAAGAAATCAGTAACTACCTTGAAAAGAATGAAAATGACAACAGAACATATCAAAACTTATGGGATGCAGCCAAAGTAGTACTGAGAGGGAAATTCATAACCAAAAATGCATATATTAAAAAAGAAGAGAAAAGCCATGGAAGCAAGAAGCACTTTACCATTTTGAGAAAGATCCCATATATTCCTATATTTTGGTGTGTATTTATCAAGAAAAAGCACTGTATTTAGTGAAATACCTTTTCTGCAACAGTTGAAAGGATCATGTGACTTTTCTTCTTCAATTTATCAATGTGTTTCATTACACTAATTGAATCACATTTGAATTACTGGAATATAATCCACTTGATTGTGATGCCTAATTATTTTAATTTGCTTTTAGATTCTGTTCACAAGAATTTTGTTGAGGGTTTTTGTATCTATATTCATTAGACATATTTTTCTGCAATTTTTTGTAGTATCTTTATCTGGTTTTGTTATTAAGGTGATGTTAGCTTCATAGAATGAAGCCTTCTTTCCTGTTCAATTTTTTAGAATACCTTGAGCAAGATTGGTATTGGTACATATACTAATGATTGGTAAAATTCACCTGTGAAGGTATCTGGTCCTGGGCTTTTCATCTTTGGGAGGCTTTTGATGACTGTTTCAATATCTTCATATATGATTGGTTTGTTGAGGTCTATTTCTTCTAGGGTCAGTGTGAGTGGTTTGTGTGTTTCTAGAAAATTGTCCATCTCCTCTACATTGTCTAAATTTTGGCTTACAGTTGTTCATAGTATCCACTTATGATCTCTCTCATTTCTGTGGGGTCAGTGATAATGTCCCCTGTTTTATTTCTGATGTTATTTGCATCTTCTCTCATTTTTATTTGTCAGTCTAGCTAAAGATTTGTTGATTTTATTGATCTTCTCAAAGAACCAACTTTTGGATTTGTTGATTATCTTTATTGATTTTTGTTGTAAATTTCATTTATTTCTGCTTTTATCTTGTCTATTTCTTTCTTTCAGCTTTGTTTGGGATTAGTTTGCTGTTCTTTTTATAGTGTCTCCAGTTGTGCAGTGAGATTTTCAATTTTAACTCATCTTTTTTAATGTAAGCACTGAGGGCTATATATTTCTCTCTCAGTACAGGCTTGGCAATGTCCCATATGTTTTGATATTTTGTGTTCTCATTTTCATTTGTCTCAAAAATATTTACTGAATTAATTTCTTCTTTGACCCACTGATTGTTTGAGTGTGTTTTTTAATCTCCATATATTTATGAATTTCCCTTTTTCCATACATTATTGTTTCCAGATTCATTCCATTATGATCAGAGAAAATGTTATGCATAATTTCAATCTTTTAAAATTTATTGACTCTTTTGACCCAACATATAGTCTATCTTGGAGAATTCTCCTTGAGCACTTGAAAAGAATGCATATCATTCTGCTTGGTAGTGC
This sequence comes from Tolypeutes matacus, assembly GCA_026826555.1. Lineage (NCBI taxonomy): Eukaryota > Metazoa > Chordata > Mammalia > Cingulata > Chlamyphoridae > Tolypeutes > Tolypeutes matacus. The sequence continues at coordinate 331,629 of JAKSZT010032026.1, read as the reverse complement.
AATACTCTATAGAGTATTGTTAGGTCTAGTTATTTACTCATATAATTCAAGTTCTCTCTCTCTCTCTCTCTCTTTTTTGAAATACAGAATTTTATTTAGAAACTGTTTAAGTAGAAAAAAAAAAAAACCCTGTCAAGAAAGACCGAGTGGAAAATGGGTTCCCAATAAAATGGAATTTTAGCACAACAAAAGTCTAAAGGGCCACAAAAGAGATATAGCACCACTGTTATTTGAACAATGGCTAGTTACTTGCATGTTTTTGGCATTGTTAATCACTGAATCTGGGTTTTCCTCTGAATTCCACACAAAGCATGCACTACACAACACTTTTATCATATAATACCTGTCTTCTACACACATTTTAGGACAAGCTATCACCAGAAACAAATCAGTACAAATACATCAGGGGCTGAACAATCTCAGTAGTGGGTGACACACATTTTGCAAAATTCTGTGAAACATAGGGACTGAATAGGCTGTGGGCAGAAGCAAATGAGGGGAAGTTAAAGAATGAAATATCTTAAATATTAATAATTAAATCAGTCATGGTACTGTATTTTCTGCAAAAGGAAATTAACATTTAGTAATACCCTAACAAATTTATCTCCAAAGAGTTTAGTGCACGGAACTGTGGACAGCAGATACCAAAACCAACCTAGCCTTGTAGAGCAAAAGTAGCGATGGCATTTACTGATCACTCCCTTTGCCAAAGATCCAGAAAGAACTTGCAGCATGATCACCTGCCTGCTGTATTTCCACTCTAAGCAGCAAACTTTAAGGAGCCAAAAAGGAGTCCCCAGTGGGCAAGGGGTGTAGAAAAGAGAAACATGTTAAATGTTTTAAATACTCTTAAGGCATTTTTTTTTTTTATTACGTTGTTATTTGCCAAGATTTCACATTAGCTTAAAATTCAATTCAGTCTTTCTGTTTCTCTACTGAGGTCTCCACTTCAATGTATTACATAAAAACACCTTCTCTAGCAATCAATGTTTCCAGAGCCCCATGGTCAGCCTCTGTTCCCTAGGTGAACCAACTAGATGTTAATACTGCTCTGCTATAAAGTAAAAAACCTCCAAACTCATGCTTAATGGAAAAGGATTGAAACTTTTGCAAAGTGCACTTTTTAAGAGGTACTTTTTGCTTATGAAAAGAAACCAGTGAGTCCTCTAAGAATAAAAGGGAGTATTTTACAGTTAAGCTCAGGATTTGGAGCGAAGAATTCGGATGTTGCTCTGCTGTTCTAGGTTGTTAATGCTCTTCTTGTTCCTCCTGGGGGCCCCTTTCATCAGGAATCACAAAGCCTTCATATGTGGCATAGAGAATGTACACAATCCTCTGCAATACAGGGTCATTTTCCCCCTCATTTTCCTGGCAAATTAATTCAATATTCCTTAGTTTTCCAAAGTAGAAATCTCTCTCCTTCTCCAAATATTCCATGGTAAATTTTAATATGTTGACCTGCTGCATCAATTCAGCTGCTTCATCATCCCCATTTCCTACACCAGGATTCTTTCTCACCACACCTGCACCAGCCTTAGGAGTTGCAGTAGGTCTCTGTGTTGAAATGGGTCTCTGTGGAGCTGCACTGCTAGAGCTGAGATGTTTCTTTGGTTTATTCAGAGCTGGAGCAACAAGGGAGGGAGCCACTGCCATTTCTTGACCTTGTCTAGCAGCTACAGGATCATAGTCTTTTCCATCATAGTTTGCATCAAAAAACTTCTTGAACCACTGAACGAATTCAAAATTGTCCTGAAACTTTCCTTTTGCTAATTTGTTCAAAGGAATTATTTTGTCAACACCCATTCTCTTAAAACCTGCTTGTAGTATTTTGAACTTCTGGATATATTCATGTTCTAACTTAGCTTGGAATTTCACTTTCTTTAAGGCAATGGAGCTAGGAAACAGCATGTCCATAAACTGAAAATAGGCCGCCCCTGAGCATAACTGTTCAATCTTTGTCAAATTCAACTGCAGAGATTCGTTGATAGACGCAAGCATGTTGACTTAGGTTATCGCTGGTCACTGATGTGGAGTATACCTTCACTGCTATCTTCAGCTTCCCGCGGTACCGCGTCCACTGCCCGTGCCATGTTCGGTTCTGTCTTCGGGTCTTCTTCAAACTGCCCCCAAGTTCTCTTTTTCTTTATTTATCCTCTATCCAGATTTTCTATCCAATACTAAGAGTGGCATATTGAATATCCTAAATATTATTGCAGAGACATCTATTTCCTCCTTCAGTTTTGCCAATGTATGCCTCATGAATCTTGGGGTACTCAGGTTAGGTGCATAAATATTTATTATAGTTATTTCATTTTGGTGATTTGCCTCTTTTATTAATATATACTGACCTTCTTCATCCCTTATAACAGTTGTACATTTGAAATCTGTTTTGTCTGATATTCGTATTGCTACTCCAGCTGTTTTGGTTACTATTTGCATGGAATATCTTTTTCCAAACTTTCACTTTTAACCTGGTTTGTCCTTACATCTGAGATGGGTCTCAGATGTAAAATAGATGGCTCATATTTTTCAATTCATTCTATAAGTCTATGTCTTTTAATTAGGGAGTTCAGGCCATTAATATTCAATGTAATTATCATAAAGGCATTACTTACTTCATCTATTGTTTGCTTTGGTACTCTGTTGTCATATCATTCTATTGTCTGTCTTCTTACCCTTTAGCTTACCGTCAGTAATAATCTTCACTTCTACACTCTTTCCCAAATCTCTTGCACTTGAATTTTCCTTTCAGGCTGCAGCACACCCTTTAGTATCTCTTGCAATCCTGTTCTTTTGGTAACATATCTTATCAGTTTTTGTTTGTCTATGAAGGATTTGAACTCACCATCATTTTTGAAGAGGACTTTTTCCAGATACAGAATTCTTGGCCTGCAGTTTTTCCCTTTCTGTAACTTAAATATATAATACCATTTTCTTCTCACCTCCATGGATTCTGAAAAGAGGTCAGCACTTAATCTTATATCAGTTACTTTCTTTGTGAAGATTTACATTTCTCTTGCTGCTTTCAGAATCCTCTCTTTATCTCTGATATTTGTCCTTCAGAAGAGTAGAAGTCTTGGGGTAGGTCTATTCAGATTTCTTCTGGTTGAGTTCTGTTGTCCTTCTTGGATATTGATATTTATATCTTTCATAAGGGTTGGGAAGCTGTCTGTCCTTATTATTTCTTCAAATATTCTTTCTGTCACTTTCCATTCTCTTCTTCTGGAACACCAGTAATGTGAATATTTGTGCATTTCCCATTGTCATTCAATTCCCTGAGACCTTTTACATTATTTCCTTTCTCATCTCTTTTTATTTTCCTGTCTTTTCCAGTTCAGCTGTTCTGTCTTTGAAATCACTAATTCTATCGTTGAGCAGTTCAAATCTGCTCTTATGTGCCTCTAAAGTATTTTAATCTCATCTATGTTGTCCTTCATTCCCTTTCAGTCTGTTACTTTTCCAAATTGTTTTTTATATTTTCCCAGTGACTTCATGATATCCTTTATCTCTTTAGTCATATTTTATTTCAATTCTTTAAAATGATTTATGAGAGTTGTGTGATTATCATTGATTAATTGTCTCAAATCCTGAATCTCTTCAGGATATTTGGATTGTTCCTTTGTCTGGGCCATCTCTTCCTGTTTCAAAGTATGTTTTGTCTTTTTTTTTTTTTTGCTGATGTCTAGGCATCTGCATATGTTGATGGATTTAATCTGTTGGCCAATTTCTCACTCATGGATATGTTTTTGTTTTCTTCATGGCTCTTCTTTGATAGTTGGTTCAATTTATTTTAAGTTTTTAAAATTGCCCAGCTTAAGTTATCAAAATCAGACCATGGACTCATTAATGGGTCACAGATTTTCTCACATGTATTAGGATACAGAGAAATGAAAACAGTTTTTTTTTCTATGCAATTTCTAGACTGGACAGGTCATGGAACTCATCATCCCACCTTTCCACAGAAGTGTTTCAGTGACCGCTTTCTTGTATTCCTATGTTGAATCTCCAGATCAGAGATTCAAAGCAGACTCTGCTGGTCAAATTCACTGAAGAAAAGCCCCCTGACTTACCCTCCCTTTTCCCTTGAAACAGCTAACAGAGAGGAAGAGCTCCATTCCCCTCTTACCTGCAGTGAGCTAAGGGTTTAACCTCAACTTAATATCATGGGTGTGGGGAAAGTGAGAATTTACCATCCCCAAGGGGGCTTGGCAACTCATGTTTGTTGTTTTCAATTTTTTTTCTCTTTGTCCCATACCCACCTGTGAGTTGTGTAGCACTGTTCTGGTCTGCTGACCCCAAAGCAGTTCTCTCAGAAAACTTTTGGCTCTTTCTCCATTACTTTTGTAAGAGCATTGAGCCCTGTGTGTTGGTCCAATACCATCTAACCACAATCTCTAATGATTGATTTTGATCATCATCATGTGTTGGATGTTCCCACTTTTTTGTGTTCCTGGTAATCCTTGACTGGATTAAAAATATAGTGAATTATATCTTTTAGGTATTAAATATTTTTATTCCTATAAATATACTTGACTTTTGTTCCTGCTCACTGTTAAGTTATTTGGAAACATTTTAATACTTAAGACTTCTGTGTCATACCATAGCAACTTTTTACTAAGGCTGCTTATTTCTGATGACTGAAGCAAAATCCTCCTGAATATCCACCCACATGTTCAGAGAATTATGAGATGTTGTGTTCTGCTTGTGGGGGACAGGGACTATTTCTAGTCCTGTGTTAACAATTGGAAATGTATCTCACATACATTCAAGAATATTACTGAAAACTTGAGGGCAGTTCTTTGTAGTTCTCCATGTTTCTTTTAATGTGCAGGTCACTTCTCAGTGACAGCCTGTTTGGCAAATGCTAGTCACTTTGATCTTCCTGTCTCAACTCAGCAAGATTTCTGGACTCCACATGGTTCCCCCTCCCTGTGATGCACTGAAATTCTCTCCAGAAAGTGAGCTGGGAAATCTGTGGGACTTACCTGCTTTATGTTGTTTTTTTATTATTATTGTGGGTAAAAATCAAATTTTTCACAATACATACCAATATTTGTAAAATGATATATAAATATATATGCATATATGTGCATTTGCTTACATAAGTGTTATATATATATATATATATATATATTTTAAAGGTACTTAGATTACCTAAATATTATATAGAAATTACAGGATTCCCATGTTCTCCACATCCCACACCTCCCACAACATCCCACACAAACATCCTTCATCAGTGTGGCACATCACCCGCAATGGATATACACATCCTGGGGCCTTGCCACCAACCATAGACCACAATTCACACTGTAGACCACCCTTTCTCCCATAAAGATCTGCATGGTATATGCTGATGTAAAATGGCCTACAACCATCACTGCAATGCCACTCAGGACAACCCCCAAGTCCCGAAAGAGCCCCTGTATTTCAACTGCCCTTCCCCTCCCTGTCCCGAAAGTGTCCAGTGGCCACTGACTCCACCTGTTATAATTTCCCTTCTATTCAAACCTATATGTGATGCAGGAGTTTTTAGGTGTACTTCCAGAGACTGGAGCCTCTGGCCTACCTATGTGCCAGCTGTGCCTGGAATCTTGGTGGACCTACAACTCCTACCCTACAGCTCAATTGACTCACCCAAGTCACTTGGTGAGGAGATGACAATGGGCAACGGCCATCCCAGGGAATGAGAGGGCCTGCAGCTGCAGGCAGGATAATCGCATCCACCATATCCATGGGATATAAGCCCTCTCTCACTTGGAGGTGGAGTGGACATCACCATCCCAGTCCCCTCAAGATTGGGGGAAGAGCTATGGACTAGAGTGGACTTACTGGTATTCTGTTGTAGACATATTGTGATTCAAGCAATGGAAGAAATTGCTTTATGTTTTGTCACTCACAGGTATCTGTCCTTCATGGCCTCATATCCTGTATCTTCATATATGTAGTAAGTATCTTAATATATAGTAGTTGTTTGTGTTGAGTGATGAATGAAGTTATGTTAGGTAGATTCTATGATGGTGCTCAGTGAACCACATTTGTTTGTATTCATACCATCCAGTTGAGTGGGGGCTTGAGTATGACTTACAGGAACCAAAGGAATATGCAGAATATGTGATAGCATATTATAAGACATAAAATATTTTGTACCTCTATTTGGTCTTCTGTCTTGAATATTTACTCTCTCTCTAACTTCTTAGCTCTGAAGGTAGTCAACTTCAAAGATCTAAGGCAGTCCTATGAATGTATGGCAATGACCTAGGGCCTAACAATAACCATGAGAGTGATCTTGAAAATATGTTTCTTATGTCCACCCCATTCAAGACTTTAGATAAGATAGCTTCCCTGGGTGACAGGTTGACTATAACCTATCAAGAATATTGAATCATATGCAAGCAGCTAAGCAGCTTCTGGAATCCTGATCCTGAGAAACCAGGAGATAGGTATTTGTTATTTGTACCTTCCAAGCTTTATGGAAATATTTTAGGCAGCAATTTATATTTACTACAGATTTTGGTACATGTAAGTGGGATGACGTAAAAAAACTATTAAAATACCAAAAATGTGAGATTAGCTTTGAAATAAGACTGTGGACTATGATAATATTGTAAGTGTAAGTGTGAAGTATAATAGAATTAATATTCTGGTTGATAAGTGTGTCATTGGCAAATTTCAAGAGAGTGAGGAAGGTCTGATTCAAAACTGGAGTGATTGTGTTATTGTGTAATGGCATGCAGTTGAGCAACACTGTTCCCTGCAGTAATGTAGGGGGTGTAAAATGTGCCTAAAGAATAGGATGATCTAATTAAGGATACGTCTACATTAATTTTTGAAGATGCCACATGATATTTTCTTTATTGTTTATTGTAAAATGTAACAGTAGAGAGATAAATTGAGGGCAGGAGTGTTACACAAATGTATACAAAATGTGATGATTTGGAAAATATACTTAACCTCTCTGAGTGATTAATGAGTCTAAAATTAATAATCAGCTTCTGTGCAAAGATAAAATCAAGGTCACTTCCAGTGGAGCTTCAGTAGGAATTCAGAAAAATCAAACTACAAACCACATAGAAAAGGGCATTAGTGAATATTGTTTACTACCACATCATAAAACAACAAAATATTTTTCTCTATTCTTTGAAAGTAAAGACATATATGCTACCATGATAACAATGGAAAGCTGCCTGGGTTAGAGAATAAAACTGACTTATTTAGAATGATCCAAGATCACACATTCCTCAAGACATAGGTGTCACCTTACACATAAAACTTTCAGTTACAGTTGATGAATCTAAAGTAGATAACACTCATCCAAAAACCACAGAACAATTTAGGATGACTGAATCTAAGTATAATTATACTTTAGTTGAAATACTCTTGTTCTTTTTTTCCCTAGCTACTTTGAGTCCTCTGCTGAGCTAAAATTCTGAATCAACAATAGATATCTGTTACCCATATTATATGACACCCATAAAAACCCAACCTTCATATAGGTATTTGTGTTCTTATTTTATCTTTGAAATGAATCAAATATCTACCTACCATTTCCCTTAAGTTTGGATTAAGAAAACCAAATGAAATATTATGTTTGATTTTATTTTTATTTGGGTTCCACCCAGTTCCCTTCAGTATCAGAGCCTTAAAAGGAATCATTATATTCCTGAATAATATAATTTAACCACAAAGTGACTTTTTAGATGGCAAATACTACAAAAAATAAATATGGCCAGTAGTGTAAAAACCCTACCATGTGACATTTGGGACAGGAATTTCCTGTCTGCAACAAAATACTATACATTGTCCTCTTATAGCAGCAAGACATTTTATACATATTTTTTAAGAAATAGAACTTAGAGATGGAAACTATGGTAAACAATTTGGAATTTCACTCATTTCAACAAACTTAACAAACCAAATATTTTATATTTTACTGGATCAATATGATAACTTTTCAGTTATAATCCTTGCCACCAGAAAACAGACCATTTTTGTCAAAAAGTGTCAATACTATACTAAAGAAACATATTATACAGGTATTTCTGCCAAAAATTAATTGAGTTTCCCCTAATAATTGTTAACAGATTTACAGCAAAAAACGGATTTATTGCAAGCTGGTTAGGGATTTATTTTTCTATAATTTGATATCTGCCTTCTCAATAATACCTCAGAATGACCAGGGTCCTATTTGACCTATCAATTATTCCACTCATCAAAAGAAATCTTTACATAATTAAATTAATACCTGTGCTAGAATTTACTGGAACACACAACTATGGTAATACAGACATTTTTAGTTCTTGATGGCACCTAATGGTTAGGCTTCAATCTGAGCTAATTTAAAAATGTGTAATACTCAGTCTCAATTTAAGAATTGATAATTTAGCCAAATAAACAGAATTCTGGATCAACATTCTATACTATAAATCTTCTTCTTTTCACACTTTACAAAAGGTATGATAATTGGGAAAAATTCTAAATGGTATGGTTTAGAATTTGACAGGTATGATAACTGATGCCACTAATGCCATAAAATTCTTGAAATCAGAAAGATATTTTTTTTGAAAGAACAAAACTTCATAGAGAGTATTAGCCTCTGAAGGTGGAACCTGTGCAATCCTGGTGTGAAATATTCTAGTTACAGCCATATATATATATGTATCTGGGTTCTACAATATTAATTAATAATTTAGGAAATATCATTTAAAAATCAAAAAATCAGGTAATTCTCTACAGTGTAAGTCCTGTTATAATTCATATTCACACTAATTTTATCATTGTTTTTATGTATTAATATTTTCTGAAAATTCGAGAAAGTATCTCAGTTACATTAGAATCAGCTGTATTTATGTTAATATCTTTTTAAAATTGAGTTTTTTGTTTCTTCATTTATGCTGTAATTCTTTCTCATCAAGAGATTCACCTTCTAGGGTTTTATATTCTTTGACATGATATGGGATATGGCAAGGTTAAGTTCTTTAAAACATCTAAATCCAAACAAAAAAAAATGTGAAATTTGTGTCAAGATGGATCCTTATCAATAACTAATGGTTAATATTCTATTTTGAAAAGTAAAATTTAAATTTCATTTTTACAGTCATCCTAATTCTTGACATATTCTTTACAAGGACCACTCTTATGTAAGATTCACTAGAGAAATATCTCTGTCAGGAAATGTATGTAAAAGTGCATGTTCCCATGTTTTCTGGAATATTGTGGCATTCTGTAGGTATATTATGACATTTCGCAACTGAAATTACTTTCTGCATAAAATACTTTCTGTGCCTGATTGACAATAATTAATGGTATCATTTTTTAAAGTACTCTCTTCTGCTCTAGTATTCAACATATTTTGAGGAAAATTATAATAAAAATAAACAATAAAACAAATAAAACTAGCTCTAATACACTAGAATTTTAAAGGTCCATAATGTTTTTTCCTAATAAATATAAGACTATCACAGTCATAAAGGATAAGGGTTTTTCTGTTAAACCAAGTACCATCAAATATTTAAAATGGTCCTGAATCTCAGGAAATAACTAATAATGAATAATAATTGCCAGTCAATATTTTGATTGAGGAAGCTGCCTTTGTTGAGGTATAACCCATTATACCATTTGTGTTATAAATGTATACCTATTTGGATATGAAAGATCTAAGATACTTCAAAAGTATTTAACAAAAGTTACCTCAAATATTGCCCCAAAATGTGAACCTTGCAAAGAGGGAGGACTCCCACATCTAAGAAAGCTTTAAATACTATTTTGGTAATGTATTGTTGTGATGGTAGCACAATATTGTGACTGTAACAAAGAGCACTGAATTATATATGTGGACATGGCTAAAAGGGGAAATTTTAGATAGTATATATTTAACTAGAAGGCAATAGTATATTTTTATATATACTTTTATATTGATAGTTTCTCACATCACCTGATACTTTATCTTCTATATACACACGGAAGCACAAATCTACTGAGGCACAGAGATAGTAGTTTCCACAACTTTTTGTTTCTTGGAAGGTAAGGGAGAGAGAAGAGAAATGAGTCACTGAATAAGAAAACTGCATTTTAAATTGTCTTACCATAACAATAAAAACCTGAGTTGTCTGTGTTTTTTTCTGTGACTTCATTCTGCTTGTTGAAGATTTGCTGTACAATAGAATGGCTCTAAATTTCTTCCTGACCAAATAAGATGGTAAATGTATATTAGCTAGCATTACCTGTTACCCAAGGGACCAATGTAAAATTTTAAAGACCATGTCAAATTGTTTCCTCGAACAAACTTTCCTCTTAATTTGGTCTTGGCAAAGAGGAGACTGAGTAAGTGGTATTTTAGACAAATATTGCTTATATTGCTTGGTCCTAATTCTTGCTGTTGTAAGTGCAATATTTCACAGGGTCTTAAAGGTTGTGTTACAGCCACTATCCTGTCTATTCATGAATCAATTTATCTTACAACAAAAGGGAATTGAAAGACTTGGAAAACACAATGGAATCCCAAAGGAATGCCACATGAACCCAAGGTGGTGATATACACCTGATAATATGATACATTGCCTCTCCTGTATGTGGACATCAAAATACAAAAAGAGAAAGCCAAGAGAAGGGCTTGAAAGGAAAAAAAATAATACAATCTAATATTTTTCCAGTAGGTATTAAAACTTACAATAATATTTCATCACAAAATGTTCTCACTCACTGATCCAGGCAAAATCAAGAATTTTGAGGGTCCCATAACTGTAGATCATTCCAATATCTAACTTAAGGTTTCTTCTGAACAAAATCACCAGTAGTTGTTTAAACCCACTGTCAACTAACATCTATTATCATTTCATTTTATCCATAATAGTAGTTAGTTAGCATAGTAAACATGAAATACTCATTATTAGTACTCAAACATACCTTAATTTCTTCACTGGTATGTTTGTAAAAAGGAGTTAGTAAGAGCTTCCATACATATATATAGACTGTCTTTTGTATTTTTCCTAAGAAATAAATCCATGTTTATTTTCTTCCTTTTTGTCATTTGATTCAGTGAAGAATATTTGCTTCATGAAATTGACATCTATAGTATTCTTTATGATTATATATGAACTGGTTTATTTCTTATTTTTTATACCATATAGTTTACCTTAGTTTTACTTCTCCTATATTATATCTTATCAGTGACACCTTGCATTAGTGTGTTATATTCATTAAAAAATATTTTTATATTTGTGCTATTAACTATAGTCCATCCTTTATAACAGAATTTATTCTGCTATACAGTGTGATATTTTATTTATTAATTTTTATTCTAGTAACATATATACAAACAAAATTTCCCTTTTTATGCACATTCACATATATAATTCAGTGCTGTTAATTACACTCACAATATTGTGCTACCATTACCACAATCCATATCAAAATTTTAATATCAACCTAAATAGAAATTCTGTACAAAAATTAAGCATTGAATCCCCTTTCTCTACCCCTAACACTGTCCCTGGAAAATAGAATCTATATTCTAGATTCTAACTCTATGAGTTTACTTATTTAACTATTAAAATCAGTGAGATCATGCAATATTTGTCTTTTTCTATTTGGCTTAATTCAATCAACATGATGTAGTCAAGTTTCACCCATGTTGCCATATGTATCAGGATTCATTTCTGTTTATGGCTGAAACATATTTTGTTTATCTGTTCATCAGTTGATGGGCACTTGTGTTAATTTCTTATTTAGGCAATTATGAATAATGATGTTCTGAACATAGATGTGCAAATATCTGTTCAGATCCATGAGTTAAATTTTTTATGATTACATTAAAATTTTTTTATTAGAGAAGTGGGTTTACAGAGCAATCATGCATAAAATATGGGATTCTGTAAAACCACCGCACCACCACCTTGCATTGTGAAAAATTTATTACAGTTGATGATAGCAGGTTTTGGTAATTGTACTCTTTAAAACAGTAGTTAACTTTGTTACAATTGAGGAAAATTATTAAAATCGTACTCTTAACCACCATCCATAGTTTACATTAGTTATATATTTTGCATATTCCATCCTATTATTAACACCTTGTATTAGTGTTGTACATTTGTTATAGTTCATGAAAGAATATTCATATACTTATTCTATTGACTGTACTCCATCCTCTACAATAGGGCTCTTTTCTTTTAATTTTTATTCTAGTATCATATATGACCTAAAGTTTTTCCTTTTAACAACATTCACTTATGTAATTCAGTGATATTATTTACACTCACAATGATGTACTACCATCACCATCATACAATTCTAAACCTTTACAATCAACCTAAATACAAATTCTATACAAATTAAGCAATAACTTCCCATGTTCTAAGGCCAGTGTATCCCCTCTGTAATCTATATTTTAGTGTCATATGCATCAGAACTTCGTTCCTTTTTATGGTTTAATAATATTACATTGTATGCATATACCACATTTTGCTTATTCATTCATTGGTTGATGGACATTTGGGTTAATCCCACCTTTTGGCAATTGTGGATAATTCTGCTATTAACATCAGGGTGAAAATATTTCTTCCAGTCCTGCTTTCCTTCTTTTGGTTATATACCTAGTAGTGGGATTGCTGGATCCTATGGTATGTCTATATTTAGCTTCCTGAGGTAATATGAAAATGCCTCCCACAATACCTGCACCATTTTACATTCACACCAGCAATGAATGAACTTTCTTATTTCTCCTGATCTTCCCCAACACTTGGCTTTTTAAAAATTTTAATAGCAACCATTCTATTATGTGTGAAATGGTATCCCAATGTGACTTACATTTCCCTGATAGCTAATGATGTTGACCATCATTTCATGTGCTTTCTGGCCATTTTCATATCTTCTTTTGAGAAATGTCTGTGTAAGACTTTTGCTCATTTTTAATGGGTTGTTTGTCTTTTTTGTTGTTGTTCGGTTGAAGGCTTTCTTTATGTATACTGGATATTAATCCTTTATCTGATATGTGCTTTCCAAATATTTCCTCCCATTGTGTAGGTTGTCTTTTTACTTTCATTATCAAGTCTTTTGAGGAACAAAAGATTTTGATGAGTTCACATTTATTTATTCTTTGTACATATGCTTTGGGTGTAAAGTCAAGAAAACCATTGCCTAACAAAAGGCCCTAAAGTTGCCACTCTACATTTACTTCTAGAAGTTTGTTAGTTCTAGCTCTTATATTTAGATCTTTGATTCATTTTGAATTGATTTCTGTATATGGTGAAATATAAGGGTCTTGTTTGGTTTGTTTGTTTTTGAAAATGTAGTTCCAATTTTCCCAGCATTATTTGTTGAAGAGACTATTCTTTCCCAATTGAGTAGTCTTTGCCGCCTTGTCAAAAACAGTTTGCCATAAACAGGGTTGATTTCTCAGCTCTCAATTCAATGCCAATGGTTTATATGTCTTTCCTAGTGCCATTACTATGCTGTATTTTTTGTTTTCTTTAAAAAATCAATTTTATTGATACATATTAATAATAAAGCATACAATTCATCTAAAATGTACAATCAATGGTATTTGGTATAATCACATTGTTGTGCATTCAACACTTCAATCAGAGCATTTTCATTATTTCAATAATAATAATAATAAACAAAAAACAGACAAAAAGTATATTCCTCACCTCTCAATCTCTCTCTGTTTCCCTACTGTACATAATTACTATTTCTGGCTATTCTTGCAAAATTATTTATTTGTTTATTAAGCAATTTTACTGAGATGTATTCACATACCATATGATCTATCCAAGCGTATAATCAATGGCATTTAGTATAATCACAGTACTGTACATTCATTATTTCAAAAATTTTAGAACCATTTATTTATTCCAAAAAGAAAGACTATACACAAATTAGCATTCCTTTTTCAGACCTACATAATCACTTATCTAATTTCATCTTTATAAATTGATCTATATTTACATTTTATATAAATGGAACCATATAATATGTAATACTTTGTGCCTGGTCAACTTCCTTTAATATAATTTTTATTTATTTATTTATTTTTATTTTTATTTTTTATTTTTTTTCCTGATATGAACATTGTGTAGTATTGACTTACATTTGTTCAGCTTCAAAGAAAAATGGTCTTATATGCAATTCTACCCATATTCATATTTCACATAATATATTTAGTTCATAATAGGGTAATCAAACAGTATTTGTCCTTTTGTGTCTGGCTTGCTTCACTCAACCTAATGTCCTTCAGGTTCATCCATGTTGTCATATGTTTCATGACTTCATTTCTTCTTACTGCTGTATAATATTCCATCATGTGTATATACCACAATTTGTTTATCCACACATCAGTTGATGGACACCTGGGTTGTCTCCAACATTTGGATATTGTTAATAATGCTGATATGAACATTGCTGTGAAGATGTTTATTAGTGTCACTACTCTCAGTTCATCTGGGTATATAGCTTGCAAAGTATTGATGAGTCCCTTGTCAAGTCTATATTCAACTTCCTTATCAAGTGACAAATAGTCCTCAACAGTGGTTGTACTATTCTACATTCCCAACAACAGTGAATAAGTGTTTCTATATCTCTATATCCTTTCCAACATTTACAGTTTTCCAACTTTTTTGCTGGCAGCCAGTCTAATAGGTGTGAAATGCTATCTCATTGTAGTTTTGATTTGCATTTCCATATCACTAGTGATATTGAACATTTTTAAATGTGCTTCTTTACCATTTGTGTTTCTTCTTTGTACAGTTGTCTTTTCAAGTCTTTTGCCCATTTTTTAATTGGATACTCTGTCTTTTTAATGTTGAGTTATATGATTTCCTTATATATCATGGATATTCATCCCTTATCAGACATATTATTGCCAAATATTTTCTCCCACTCAATTGCCTGCGCTTCGCCCTTTAGACAAAGTCCTTTGAGGCACAAACGTGTTGTATTTTGGAGGTCCCATTTAACTATTTTCTCTTTTATTTCTTGTGTTTTTGGTGTAAGGTTTAATAAACTACTGCTTACCACAAGATCTTGAAATTGTTTTCCTATATTTTCTTCAAGGAGTTTTATGGTAGCTGTTTTTATATTTAGGTCCTTAAACCATTTTGAGTTAGTTTTTATAATGGTTGTGAGATAGGGGTCTTCTTTCTTTCCTTTGGATATGGCTGTCCAGTTCTCTCAGCACCATTTGTTGAATAAACTATTGGGGCCCAGTTGGGTGTGCTTAAGAGTCTTGTCAAAAAATCACTTAATTATAGATGAGGGTCAATTTCTGAGTTCTCAGTTTGGTTCCATTGATCAATCTCTCTGTCTTTATGCCAGTATCATGCTGTTTTACCACTTTAGCTAAGTAATTTCCTTTAAAATCAGGAAATGATAGTCCTCTAAACTTGTTCTTCTTTTTAAAGATATTTTTGGCTAGTCATGGTCCCCTACCCTTTCAAATAAATTTGATCATTGGGCTTTTAAATTTCTGCAAAAAAGTCTTTTGAGATTTTTTTATTAGGATTGCATTACATATGCACCTGTTTGGGTAGAGTTTACATCTTAACAATATTTAGTCTTCCAATCCATGGCCATGGAATGTCTTTCCATTTATTGAAGTCTTCATCATTTTCTTTTAGCAATGTTTTGTAGTTTTGTCCTGGGTTAATTTATGTCCTTTATGTCCTGGGTTAATTATTCCTAAATACTTGATTGCTTTAGTTGCTATTGTAAATAGAATTTATTTCTGATTAACTCCTCAGATTGCACATCAGTAGTGTATACAGTTGCTATTGACTTTTGCATATTAATCTTATATCCCTCCTATTTAATTCTGGTAGCTATGTTTTGTATTTTTTTCAGGATTTTTAGTATAAGATCGTATCCTCAGTGAATAGTGAAAGTTTTACTTCTTCCTTTATTATTTGGATGACGTCTATTTCTTTATCTGGCCTAACTGCTCTAGCTAGGAATTCTAGCACTCTACTGAATAATAATGATGACAGTAGGCATTCTTGCTTAGTTTCTGAACTCAGCAGGAAAGCTTTCAGTCTTTCACCATTGAGAACAAATATTAGCTTTAGGTTTTACATATATGCACTTTACTAAATTGAGAAAGTTTGCTTCTATTAAAACATTTTCAATTGTTTTTATCAAGAAAGGGTATTGTATTTTGTGAAAATCTTTTCTGCCTCAATTGAGAGTATCATGTGATTTTTCTTCTTAAATTTATCAATGTAGTTTATTACACTAATTGATATTCTTTTGTTGAACCATACTTGCATATTTCGGATAAAGCTTCCTTGATCATGGTGTATAATTCTTTAATTGTGAATTAGGATTTGGTTTGCAACTATTTTGTTGAGGATTTGTGCATCTATATTCATTAGACACGTTGATATGTAATTTTATTTTTTTGTAGTACCTTTATCTGATTTTGGTGTTAGGGTGATATCGGCTTCATTGAATGAGTTTAGCGGCATTCTTTCTTATTCAATTTTTTGGAAGAGCTAGAGCAAGATTGGTATTACATCATCTTTGAATGACTGGTAAAATTCACCTGTGAAGCCATTCTGTCCCAGGGTTTCATCTTTGGGAAGTTTTTCATCTTTGGGAGGTTTCAATCTTTTCACTTGTGATTGTATTGTTGAGATCTTCTGTTTAATATAGGGGCGGTGTAGGTGGTTTGTGTGTTTCTAGGTGTTGGTCCATCTTGTCTACATTGTCTAGTTTTTGGCATACAGTTGTGAATAGTATCCTTTTATGATCTCCCTTATTCCTGCAGGGTCAGTGATAATATCCCCTCTTTAATTTCAGATTTTATTTTTGTCTTCTCTCTTTTTTCCTTTGTCAGTCTAGCTAACAGTGTGTTGAGTTTTTGATTTCGATGAACCAACTTTTGGGTTTATTGATTCTCTCTATTGCTTTTATCTTCTCAATTTCCTTTATTTCTGCTCTGATATTTACTGTATCTTTCCTTTGGTTTGGTTTGGGGTAAGTTTGCTGTTCTATTTTTAGTTCCTGCAGATGTGCAGATAAATCTTCAATTTTAGCTCTTCTTTCTTTTTTAATGTAAGCATTTAGGGTTATAAATTTCCCTCTCAGCACTGCCTTTGTGCTGTCCCATACATTTTATATGTTGTATTCTCATTTTCATCTGTTTGAAGATATTTGATGAATTAGCATGTAATTTCTTCTCTGACCCACTGATTATTTAGGAGTGTGTTGTTTAACCTCTGTATATTAATGTATTTTCCTTTTTTCCATTATTGATTTCCAGATATACAAGTCCTCAAATTTACAAATAGGCACCAATATAATATGGACAGCAAAGTCTTTCTATAAATGTTAAGGAAAAATAAATAAAAGCTTACTCTTTGCTTCTGAAAATTCTTAATATTACTAAGAGATAGATCATAAGTAAATGTTTTAACCACAGTGAAAGATTATAAATAACAAATAATATTCATTAAAATAACTATTCAGTAAAGTTTCTTCCTGAAGAGACATAGGTATGATTTCTTAATCATAATTCTAAAGCACTAACCATAAAAGAAAAAACAGATTAAAATAGAATTTCATTAAAATCCTGAATTCATACACAGATAAACTGGTTTAGAAGTCATTCATAATGCTATATCTGACAATGACATTATATCCAATATATGAGCAACTCCTACAACACACTTTATAATAAAATGGACAAATGTTTTGAAGAGAGATTTCACAATAGACGACCCCTAATGGTTCAATAAACACATGAAAAATGATACCTACCTTGGAAATTAATATTAAAAACAATATAATATAACTTCAGACACTTTATATTTGCTAAAGCTTTCAGGAAACTGAGTTAAAGTTTTGACATATATGTGGAGCAGATAAAATTCCCATACATTGTTGTTGTACATAGACAATGGAAGAACCATTTTTGAAAAGAGCTTATCACTTCCTATTGTGTAAAACATATGTTGACTTTATGATCCAACAAGTTTTCTTCCATATACTCAAGAGAAATTTGTGTTTAAGTCCACCAAATTACAAACACAACATTTCTCCTTGGATATATATTGTCTCTAAGAGCAAAAATCTAGTAACAACCAAAATGTCCAGTTTCAGGAGACTGGATAAATAAAATGTGGGCCATTCATCAAATTGTTTACTCACAGCTGAAACTAAAATAATAATTTAAAAAAAACTCTGATAGAATATATAGGAAAGTGAGATAGACATATAGTGAGCAAAAGCATTGAGCCAAAGAAAAAGAAAATACTGCATGATTTTACTTTTGTATAGTTCAAGCATATTCATATGAATAAATTTTAGAAATTACAATATGTACATCTTAGGGCATTGATACGTGGGTATGAATAAAGTCATACTGAGAAAAACAATAACAGAAAAAAAACTCAATGCAATTTGCCCCCCCCACACACAAAACAAGAAATGTTAACAGAACTTATTCAGGCTAAAAGGGAAATTATCTGAGATGTAATTACTGGATACAGCAAGAAATGAAGAGCACAAGGATGGGCACCTATGTGGCTTCAGGAACTTATTAAAATATTAAGTTATGGGGAGACTAATAAGTTGAAGATTAATATTGAAATATCTAGGTTGATATGTAAAAGTGTGAAATTTAAGATTGTATAAATGTAAAACTACTGGAGGAAAAACAGCAAAAATGAAAATATATTTTATCAATCTAATAGAAGAAAAATCACGAAAAAACAGATGGTACAAATATCAGGCAAAAATCCTGATAATACAGAGAAACCCAGTGTGAAATAGTGTTTATATAAATGGAAATCAAATGAAGAAACCAATTAAAACAAATATTTTCATAGTGGACAAAAATACAAAGTCGACCTAAAAGTTTAGAGGAAGGTAAAGGACTCCTGAAATCCATGTATCCAGAGATCCAGTGACTTGATTATTGCCCCAGAGTTGAAGATATACTTTGCCATGGAAAGGTTCCAGCTCAGCTTGGAATGAGGTTTTTATGGAGAAGCTCTTAGGACTGCATAAAGCAAAAAAACAAACAAACAAACAAAAAAAGCCAATTCTTTTGTTTTGGTAGTGGAAATAGTGTATTTTTTGATAATGTACATCATGCTAAAAATCTGACCCTGATCATGCAAATTTTAAGGCTTGTCTAAAGGAGATTTTTTTTTTTTTAATGAGAAACAAAACCTGAGAAGTAACCATTTAAAGCACCATGAAGTAAATGGTCCCATTGAACCTCTCTCTTTAAAAGTGTTTTGAAAAATAATATTTAAAAGGAAAGGAAAATATATGTTGGGAATAAAATCTAAATCATGACAGAAAAAAAATGACATATTATGAAAAATAATAAGAAAAAAGGACAGGCTTTATAGCTTCAAGATTGATCATTCAAATACACTTTAAACCTGAGACAGGATATATGGCTCAATATTAAAAGTGATTTTACACTGTGATCAGGTGGTGGATTCACAAGGAAGACCAAAAATTTTAAATTTGTGTAAACTTAGTAAAACTGTTTTAAATATATAATGCATAACGTGTCAAAACACAAACATATTTTTTAAAATCAAAAGTTATAGTTGCAGTTATAAATATCATTGTTAGTATATAAAATATGGGCAAAAATCAACATACAAAAGACTTTGAGAGTACAATTGGCTTGCTTGTTTTAATTACCAGATATAGATTATCATTACCAAATATGCAAAATATAAAATCTGTCCAAGTGTATGTTAAAGAGTTGGATATCCCAAAGAGTGTGTTTTTAGAACACAGTCACATTAAACTAGAAATAAGCATTTAAAAGGGAGGTAGGCCTTCTAAAAACCATGGAGATTTTCTGCTTTACTGGCAGAATCTGAGTGAGTCATTCAAACCATTGTTTTGGGAACTATGCAGCAGATATTGTGTCCTTTCTTAATACACACCATGCAGTAGGTACTAGTCCAAATGTGTTATATGTCTCATTGGGTGACACTTTTGAGGGGCACATAAGGGTGGACAGGTTGTTAACTTAATAACAGATGAAGAACCTGAGTCAGCAGAGATGAATCCCATGAGGTATTCACAGAGTTCACAGCTGCTGTGCCGGGCATTTTTCACAGATTGGTAAATGGCCTTCAATCACATTATGCTGATATTTGGTCAATTTCAGAAGTGCTGCTTTGTCATTTAATCCATTTTATATTCTGTGGGTTTGTCCTGACTCCTAAAAATCACTCCACTCCTCAGAGGGAAACACTGAGGTTGAGCAATACTGCCTGCCATCTTGGGCAAGGCCTGATCCCAGGCTCTGGATCTCTCCCTTGGTCCATGGAATCAGGAATTTTACCTGATGAACCCTCAGTTTATTAGGAGAACAGCAATCACTTTTCTGTTTAAATTACTTGCTCATTACTCTTCAATTGTTTTCTAGGTTCAAAATACCTTTATTCCCGAGAGACAAAGATGGCGTTGGTGTAGGAGGGTGCACACTGCAAGCTCCCAGAGCAAGGCGGATTGGGGACGGGGTCCTGCCTGGGGGTCTGTGCTGTGCACGCGTGGAGTGAGAAGCTTGGGACATCTATCTGCGTGGATCGGCAGCATGGACCGAACGGTGGAGATTCGTGAGTTTTGAGGCTGCCGGTGGAGGTTGGCACAGGCGGCTGAGCCCCGCGGTTACAGAAAAAAAAAATAAAACGGCCATTTGGAGCCGCGGGCGGGGCGAAAAAGTTTTATTTTCTGGGGAGCTGGCTGCCTGGCGCCCCTTGGACCTTGTGTGAACAGAGCAAATGAGCTAGTCAGCACCCGGTGAACCAGAGAGGGGATTTTGGTCGGGGAATGCAGCTGATTTCCCTAGCCACCCAGGGATAAGACCCGGGCCGCTGCGGAGCCAGGAGGAAGGGACACTTCCCAAAGAAGGGAGGGTTCGGTTGGAAGACAGGGAAGGGTATTTTATATTTTTAGACATCGATCTGGCGGCCTGCACCACCCCATAGCTTTGGGGAGCAGATAAGCCGAACTGAAGCAGCACCAGGCTGATAGCAGACGCGAATCTGCACTCAAACTGATTTACTGAGCAGCCCGGTGATGCTGGACCTCCACGCCAAAAGGGGCGGAATCCGCCATCTTTAGCACTCTTCACTGACTAACATCAGAGTTTCAGCTAACCTGGGGAGTCCGGAAAGTGGAACGTGCTTGATTAATTTCCACAGGTCCAGCTAGGGTCCCTTCCGTAAGGGGATTGGTCTAGAAGAGGAATTATTTTGGGTCCTGCATTTGGCTAAAAAAAAAAAAAAAAGTGAGGTCACCTCAACAAATGAAAACTAAATTCTTTTTAATTTAGTTTAATAGCTAAAAGCTGCTTCAGGACCTGCATATAGAACCCTGTGGGGAAATTCATTGATAAACACAAGTAGGCAGGAAGGATCCACGTGGACCCTAGGGGAATCATTGACCCCCCTTAACTCTGTTTGACTGCTTGCCTGTGTGGATCTTTGGTTTCTCTCTGTTACTTTCTGGTCTATTGCTATTATTCCCATTTTCCTCCCCCCTTCCTTTTTCCTTCTATTTTTTTTTTTTTTT
>JAKSZT010032026.1:150261-300089 GCA_026826555.1 Tolypeutes matacus | reverse complement strand
AAAAAAAAAAAATACCTTTATTCATTCATTACAAAAGTTTTGTTGGTGGAAAGATTTTAATTGAGTCATATTCCCTCACCATCTAGAGCCAATTATCCCCTTGAAGCTACCCCTGGTTAGCCAGTGGCTATTATCTATGTCAATGGCTGTGTTCTCAGGGGCTTTCCCAAATGCCATCAGCATCCTATTTCAAATAAAGTGTACAGGGAAGATCTAGTTATAAAACTAAATAATTTCTGACAGGATCTCAGTCATCAAAAGGAAATAGGCCCACACTTTCTAACCTACACTTGAAATGTGATTGTACATTATGCCTTGCTTATCTAGTCTATGCAAGACAATATTATATTGTGAGCATTTAATAATATTAATTTCTTTTTTTTTCCTCTTCATGTCATTACTTGAATGAGCATCACTGCTGTTCTCTTTTGCCCACATGTTTTTCAGAGGGACAGTCATTTATTTCATAATAGAAAATACAGATAAGGAAGGTAATCACATAATGAGATCAATCTCTTCAATCATTGCCTTAAATATCTCTGTCACAGCAATTTTTTGTATTGTTTACAAAAATTTATTCTTACAAATTTTACACTCTTTATATAATAGTTATCAAAATCCTAGTTATAGATATCATGTGTGTAATAATACTTGTTAATATGTTGTTTTTTTCTTCAAGTCCTTTCATATTCACTTAAACAGTTGAGGCACAAGAAATAATAAGAACTGAATTTTTTATTTTACAAAAAATAAATTTTGCATGATTGCCACATGATATGCCAATTTTCTAAAAATATCTTCTGCAACAACATTTCGTTAACACTCTGGTCCATAGGTTGATTCAATGACATCAAAAAGACAGGCAGGAAGGTGTTAAAAATATCAAACTCACTGAATTGAATATTTACTGACTGCCTACTAAGTTTTACAAACTTTACTTCACTTAAATGTGAATTTAAGTTCTACAGTAAACTATTAATAGAAAAACAATGCTACTATTGGGTAAGCCTGCATTTTAAATGCTTTCACTTTAAATACAAATTATGGAATCTTTGCATTTAACAAAAATCTTTGCCCAAAGAAGCATTCCAGCATACCCTAATACATGTTTTCCATTTCCATAGATTTTATGCAAGTGTGCAATATTAGCACATGGGAATATCCAATCTGTTGTCAACTCGACTTAAATCTTGAGTTGTTTCAGTCCCACCCACTGGGTACCATTTGTCCAGCATCACAATACTCTGGTTTCATCACCACTGTTAAACCTTTAGGTAGCAAACATGTTTGGGGGATGGGAGAATATAGGTGATTTTTTTCTTCTATCGAATACAGCTAGATTTCAAAAGTAGAAATTAATTTTTAAAGTATAATAGCTGTCATTTAAATAAGAAAATGTACTTGGATTAATCAGCTCTAAAGTAAAAAATATCAAAGTCGATTATTTTTCAGAAAGCCAAGTGATATTCAATTTATATTGCACTATAGTTGTCAATGGCATATATTAGCTTTCGGCCCTCCTAAAATCTAAGTTGACCCTTCACTCCTCCAGACAAGCCTTAGTTTTTCTGGGTCCATTCTCTTCTTGCCAAGCTGTCTGCCCTATGCTTTCTTCCACCTATGTTCTCCCTCTAAACCCATCAATCTTTACCCAGGATATTGCCAGAGAGAAGATTGTTTCTTAGCTGTATGAACGTTTACTGACCAATCACCACTACACTGCATTGCATTTCAGAACCTAGTGGTAAATAGATTAACCATCATGTTTCCTACTACTCATTCCCCCCCAAAAACACAAAAGTTTCATAATAAAAAAGTACACTGTAGAAGAGTTCTCACAAATCTAGAATGTACCTGGAGGAAGTGTCCTTAAATGTTTGAGTCACCTAGTTCTATGTTCTAATTTAAAGGTGAGAATACTAGAGATGATATAACATGATATGTATAAGGCTATGGCTAACTAGAGACTGAAACAAAACCTGTATTTCAAACTCTTTCCACTATATCACAACTACCATACACACACACCTAGGTTAATGTAAGAAAAGTTAATAAACCAAAATAAAAAGCCCAGTACTTCTTTGGGATCTCTCCACAGATTTTAGATAGCATAAAGCCAATGGGTGCAATGAGAAATGCTCCTCAGGTCAGCATATGCCACACAATACCAAGGATCCTTATTCTCAGTCCTGAAATCCAATCTGTGACCACAGATAACATGACAATATTTGAGAATAAAAGGTTCCACTAGCTCCGTTCCTTTCAAATCTTCAGTCACAAAGTTATACCTTACTCTCACTGTGCAATGAGTTAAATGAATCAAGTTGAAATAGGATTAAAATACAATTGATGATAAAAGCAAAAGGAACACACACACACACACACACACACACACACACACACACATATATATATATATATATATTACCAGCAGGTCATCTCAGTTACCTTAAAGGATATATTTCAAATTAATTTACAGAGTTGTGACAGAACCATATGGTATCAGTGAAAATTGACACAATTGTTAGGCATTAACAAAAGATCAATTTGGAAATACAAAGTCAGGGAAGCATGCAAAATTCAGAGTATAAAAAGAAAATGCAAGACCTAGTAGCCAAACAAAGACACTCCTCAGGAGAAGGTGGATTTGAAGGTGTTGAACAGAATTATATAAATTAGGAGCTGAAAATGACACCTCAGAGATTAGTAGACCAATTCCCTTATTTTATAAATGAGGAGAATGAGCAGAGATGAATTGGTGAAGCTCACACTGCGAGTGCTATTTGTAATCACACATTTCTAAAATAAAGGGCAATAAATATCCAGAGCAAAACATTTTGTTAAACCCATTGAGTTAAAATATTTCCAGACTAATACAAGGGGTGGGGGAGTAATTGTTAATACAACACAGCAGCACATTTCACAACTATCTCTCAAAGATTTTAATCTTCTGCTTTGAAAAACACAATCAAGTTTTTATCCAAATTTTTGATGTACAGCAAAACGTACTAGTTTTTAAAATGTGCATTCTTCACCTTTCTCCTATACTTTTTTTTTTTTTTTTTTTGCCTTATCTTTCAAAACTGAGCACTGGGTGTTTTTAACTTAAGTATTGTTACATGTATGTACATTTTAATTGCACATTTTAGGAAGAAACAAAACCCATGATATTTCAATTTTCAATAACTCTAGTTTACTTATGAAATGAATAGCTCCCATAAAAATACACTTTTCACTGGGAAAAATAAAATAAAAAGGACAAATGGATCTACACAATGTAAAAATTAACTTTGGTAGATGTCAGTATAGTACACAGTCTATATCAAGCGTATTTGCCTTTATTCTCACAAAGCTGTTCATCTTCTGAGTTAAGAATTTTTTAAAAATATTTTAAAGTGAGATTTTACTATGCTGACATTTGTTTTTCATTCCACATCATCTTTGGCCAAACTCTGAGCACTTACAATTTTCCCATGGATTGTTAGGTGCTTAGTCAGAAGCACCTGAACCTAGTGGTAGAAAAGTTTGCTGCAAAACTTGCAAAAACTGCTCTGGCTGTCCACATACAGCAATTGCATTTGTCATGTTGTCCACACCCTTCTCATATTCATCTAGGGCTAGTAACTCTTCACCAAGCTGTATTTCTTCAAGGAAGAATTTCTGAACAGCTTCAGCATCTTTAAGATCAGGTAACTTGGAAATCCCAGCTGTCTCCTTGGCAAGTTTCTGTTTCTTTCTTAGCTCTCACAGCCTGTCCTTGCAATTGGTGTCACTCCATCTTCTGCAGAAGAGAAAATACAGTACCCAGTGCAGAGGGCCTTGCATACACTGGTGATTATAGTGCTCTTCTGACCCACCATCTTTTCTCCATAGAGGAGTATAGACAGCAGTGGTGGCAGCCCACAAAGGAGTAGTTGGCTTGGCTAATATATTTTTAACACAAAATAAGGGCGTAAAGACTAACCTCTATCTAAATTATCACTATAGCATAAATCTGCTCCAATTTAGTAGGCTCTTGATATTTCCAAAAAGCATACAAAAGATTAAACTGAGTGATCACTGTAAAAAGCTTGCAACTAGCCATGGGAACACTAAATTAGACTTCATAAAAAAAGGTTAACTAGAGACCTACTTCACAACTAACAGCTGACACAAATACTGAAAACTCTGCCCATAATCGAAGAAACAAATAGTAAGACTAAAATGCAAGCTGCTGTGTTATAGCATTTTAGGGCCGGTAAATAGTCATCTATGATTTGTAGCAATTTAAAAGGCAAGAAAGGCACTAACGTTGCAACTGTATCCCATGTCACATTGCCTGAAGAGACTGCAAAATTAAAGAAAGATTGATCCAACACACAGGACTCTCTGTTTGCAATTTGACCTCCTGGCAGCAACCATCCTGCCTGGGAATGCAAATCTAATTCTATTTTCTTTGATTTGTGACTTCTTACTGATCAAATCCTTAAAGGAAAAGTCAAGGTCCTTTAAACTTTACAAGCTAATATTTAATCTTTTCTCTCTTTCCCCAGCCCCCCAAAAATTAATTGATGCCTGAAATTTTGGAAAATGGCTGACTGGTTTGTCTGTTGTTGCTTGTTCTGGTTGCTGGGTAAAGATTCATTTTTTATAGAGATTACTATGCTCAAGGAATTGACAGGAAACAGAGGGAATGGTTTCTTTAGCCAAGAAAGGATATAAAGGTAAGTTCTTAGGATCTGTCGGAGCTTGCTTACTTCACTCTTGACCACAAATATAAATATAAGATAATACTCATACATATGAAAATGAGGTTCAAATGATTTCAGTTAGTAAAACTACATATTCTAATATGACAAAGACTGGTTTTATGAAATAAATTTTACTAAGCAATAAGCATAATGTAGAAAAATGCATTTTACCTACAAACTCAATGAACAAGAAACAAAAGTTTCAAGTAGTTTTATTGAGGTATACTCACATAACATATAATCTACACGAGTGTATAATCAATGGCTTTTAGTTTAATCACAATGTTGTGCATTCATTACCACAAAAAATTTTGGAACAACTCCATTACTCCGAAAATAAAATCTCCACACTGCTTTGCAGTCCTTTCCCAACCCTACATAACCACTGATTTAACTTCATCTTTATAAATTGATTTATATTCATCTTTTATATAAATGGAATCATACAATATGCAATACTTTGTGTCTGGTTTCTTTCAATTAGCATAATGTGTTTTTTGTTTGATATTAATATCTTGTACTGTTAACATACATTTGTTTAATTTCAAAGAAAAGCAGTCTTTAAAAAGCAATTCAATTCAGTTCCATTGTTCAATCTGTCTGTCTTTATGCAAGTACCATGCTGTTTTTACCACTGTAGCTAAGTAATATGCTTTAAAGTCAGGAGGAGAGAGTCCTCCAACTTTGTTCTTTTTAAAGACATTTTTGGCTCTTCACGGCCCCTTACACTTCCAAACAAATTTGTTTATTTGGTTTTCCATTTCTGCAAAAAAAAGCTGATGTGATTTTATTGGAATTGCATTGAATCTATAAATCAGTTTGGGTAGAATTAAAATCCTGGCGATATTTAGTCTTCCAATCCATGAACACAGAATGTTCTTCCACTTATTTAAGTCTTCTTCGGTTTCTTTTAGTAATGTTTTTTAGTTTTCTGAATACAAGACTTTTTGGTCCTGGGTTAAGTTCATTTTTACATATTTTATTGTTTTAGTCACTATTATAAATGGACTTTTTTTCTGATTTCCTCATCAGATTGCAAATGAGTAGTGTATAGAAATGATATTGATTTTGTGTATTAATCTTGTATTCTGCCACTTTGCTGAACTCATCTATTAATTCTATAAGCTTTGTTGTGGATTTTTCAGGATTTTCTAGATATAGGACCATAACATCAGTGAATAGTGAAAGTTTTACTACTTTCTTTCCTGTTTGGAAGCCTTTTATTTCTTTCTCTACCCTAATTGCTCTATATAGAACTTCTAGAAAATATGGAATAATAATTGTGACAGTGGGCATCCTTGTCTTGTTCCTGATCTCAGTGGAAAAGCTTTCAGTCTTTCACTGCTGAGTACAAGGCTAGCTGTCGGTTTTTCATATATTCACTTTACCATATTTAGAAAACTTCCTTCTATTACTATTTTTAGATTGTTTTTATAAAGAAAGGGTGTGGTATTTTGTCAAAAGATTTTTATGCATCAATTGAAAAGATCATGTGATTTTTCACCTTCAATTTATCAATGTGGTTTATTATACTAATTTTCTTGTGTTAAACAACCCTTGCACACCTCAGATAAAACTCACTTCATCATAGTGTATAATTCTTTTAATATGCTTTTGGATTCTGTTTGCAACTATTTTGTTGGGGGTTTTTGCATCGATATTCATTAGAGATATAGGTCTGTAATTTTCTTTTTAAAAATTATCTTTATTTGCTTTTGGTATTAAGGTGAAAGCTTCATAGAATGAGTTTGGTAACATTCTTTACTGTTTAAAAATTTGGAAGAGCTTGCACAAGATTGGTATTAGGTCTTCTTTGAATCTATGGTAGAATTCATCAGTGTAGCCATCTGGTCCTGGGCTTTTCATCTTTGGGAGGTTTTTGATGACTATTTCAATCTCTTCATGTGTGATTAATGTGTTGAAGTCTTCTATATCTTCTACGGTGAGTGTAGTTGGTTTGTGTGTTTCTAGGAATTTGTCCAACTCATCTATATTTTCTTGTGTTTTTTTTTTGTTGTTGTTGTTTGTTTGTTTTTTTGGTATTCAGTTCATAGTATCCTCTTATGACCTCTCTTATTTCTTCAGGATCATTGGTAATGTACCCCTCTCATTTCTGATTTTATTTGTTTGTGTCTTGTCTCTTTTTCTTTGTCAGACAAAGGATTTATCAATTTTGTTGATCTCAAAGAAGCAGCCTTTGGTTTTGTTGATTCTCTCTTGTATTTTTGTTCTTGATTTCATTTATTTCTGCTCTGATATTTAATCTTTCTTTCCTTAGGCTTGGTTTGGAATTAGTTTGCTGTTCTTTTTCTAGTTCCTCCATGTGTGCAGTTAGGTCTTCAATTTCAGCCGTCTTTTTTTTTTTTAATGTAAGAATTGAGGGCTATAAATTTTCCTCTCAGTGCTGCCTTTGGGGTTTCCCATAGGTTCAGATATGTTTTGTTCTCATTTTCATTCATCTCAAAATATTTCCTGAATTCTCTTGCAATTTCTTCTTTGACCCACTGATTATTTAAAAGTGTATTATTTAATCTCCATATATATATATATATATATGAATTTTCCCTTTTCCTTTCCATTATTGTTTTCTAGCTTCATTTGTTATAATCAGAGAAAGTGGTTTATATAATTTCAATATTTTAAAATTTATTGAGACTTGTTTTGTTACCCAACATATTGCCTATCTTTGGAAAGGATCCATGAGCACTTGAAAAGAACACATACCCTCTTGTTTTAGGGTGCAATGTTCCACAATGTTAGGTATAGTTCATTTATGATATTATTCAAGTTCTATGTTTCTTTATTTATCTTCTGTCCAGATGTTCTATCCAATACTGACAGTGGTGTGTTGATGTCTCCAGCAATTATTATAAAGAAACCTTTTTCTCCCTTCATCTTTGCCCATGTGTACCTCATATACCTGGGGGCACTGAGGTTAGATGCACAAATTTTTAATATAGTTATTTCTTCTGGCTGAATGACCCTTTTATTAACATATAATGACCTTCTTCTTCCCTTATAACATTTTTGCATTTAAAATCTATTTTGTCTGACATTAGTATGGCTATTAAAATCTTTTTTGGTTACTGCCCTGTGTAAAATATCTTTTTTCCAAAATTTCACTTTTAACCTGGTTTTATCCTTACATCTGAGGTGAGTCTCTTGTAGATGACATATAGATTGCTCCTATGTTGTTTTTTTTTCACCCATTCTATCAGTCTATGTCTTTTGAAAGGGGAGTTCAGGCCATTAATATTCAATGTTATTACTGTTTAAGCATTATTTACCTCCTCCATTTTGACTTTTGCTTTCTTTTGTCATATCGTACTATTGTCTATCTTTTTACTCATTAATTACCATTTCTAATAATCTTCTCCAAGTCACTTGCCCTTTTGTTTTCTTTTTCTTTTTTTCCTTTCAGGCTGCAGCACTTCCTTTACTATCTCTTGTAATTCTGGTCTTTTGTTTACATTGTCTATCAGTTTTTGTTTGTCTGTGAAGACTTTGAACTCCTCTTCATTTTTGAAGGACAGCTTTGCCAGATACAGAATTCTTCATTGGTTGTTTTTCTCTTTTCAGTACCTTAAATAGATCATACCACTTTCTTCTCTCCTCCATGGTTTCTGATGAGAGGTCAGCACGTAATCTTATTGAGGTTTCCTTTTATGTGATGTTTTGCTTTTCTCTTGATACTTTCAGAATCTTCTCTTTATCTCTGGTATTTGTCATTCTGAATGGTAAATGCCTCGGAGTAGGTCTATTCAGATTTATTCTGTTTGAGGTGCATTTTTCTTCTTCCATATTGATATTTATGTCTTCCATAAGAACAGGGAAGTTTTCAGTCATTATTTCCTCAAATATTCTTTCTGTCACTTTTGAATTTTCTTCTTCTTCTGGGACACCAACAATGCATATGTTTTTGTGTTTCACATTGTCACTCAATTCCCTGAGACCGTATTCCATTTTTCCATTCTCTTCTCTTTCTATTCTCCTAAATTTTCCAGTTCAGATATTCTGTCTTCAAAATCATTAATTATGTCTTTGAGCAATTCTAATCTTCTTTTATGTGCCATTATTAAGTTGTTATCTAATCCATAGTGTCTTTCATTTCCATAAAGTCAGTTATTTTTCTTTGCAGACTTTCACATTGCTCTTTATGCTCAGTGTCTTCTTAATATCTTTTATCCTATTAGTCATATTTTTTTTCAAATCTTTAAATTGATTTATGAGAGTTATGTTATTATCATTAATTATATATCTTAAATTCTGTATCTTTTCAGGATATTTGTTTTGTTCCTTTGGCTGAGCCATCTCTTCATGTTTCCAAGTATGACTTGCAATTTTTACTGATGTCCAGGCATCTGAATATATTGGCAAATTTACTAAATGGTCAATTTCCCTCTCTTGCTTATTGTTATTATTTTTTCACAGTTCTTCTTTGATATTTGGTTCAACTTCTTCTAAGTCTTTAAAATGGACCAGCCTAAATTCTCAAAATTGTGCCAGTGACTCACTAATGGGGAGCAGGTTTTCTCCCAGGAGTTACAGAACAGAGATACCTAAGTGCAGTTTTTGTCCATGCAATTTCCAGATTGGCCAGCAGATGGCACTTTATGGCACATCACCAAAGGATGTGTATCTTTAGGTCCTCCTTTGTTTTAGTCCTGGCCAGGCTCTGCTGAACAAATTCACTGGATAAAAGTCCCCTAATTGCCCTCCTTTTTCCTTTGTAACAACTGATGGGGAGGAAGATGTCTACTCTCCTCTAAGTCTGCTCACAGTGAGCCAGGGATTTTGCCCCCCCCTCCTTAATATCTCAGGGTGGTGGAATGGAGCCTTTCACAATAGGAGGTTTAGTAACTCACAGTTTGTTGCATTGGTTTCTTTTTCTCTCTGTCCCTCACCATACTGGGACTTGTGAAGCACTGTCCTGGTCTGCTGACCCCCAAAGCAGTTCCCTTGAGCAGCTTTTGGCTCTTTCTCTGTTGTTTTTGTGAGAGAGTTGAGCTTCATCTACCTATTCTGATACCATTTTCCAAACCCCCCCCCCACTAATGTGTTTTTCACACATCCATCATGTCTTTCATTCCCATAATGTGTATTACTTTTTTTTGCAGGCTTTCAAATTGTCCTTTATGACCACCCAGTGTCTTCTTCTTCTTTTTTTTTTTTTTCCAGTGTCTTCTTAATATGCTTTATCTATTGAGTCCAGGGATTCTTTTTCTAAATTTAGATTTCATTTATTTATACACAAGATACACATACATATATACACACCACCATACATTATATATATATATATATTTCAACTAGTTCTACTCAATGCTTTATAATAAGAAGTGTAATTATCAAGAGCAATCTGGAAACTTTATTTCATTACAGAAATCACAGAGCTCATCTCTGAGTCCTAGTGCTCAAAGACTTATCTCATGTTTAGCTTCCTTCCAAAGTCACCCAGCTCTGAGAGTAGCAGTGATGTCTTAAAAATGCATTCACCTGTCCAACCTGCACTACACAACCCAAAAATATCACTTACCCTCCTGTCATATCTGGAGCCTCAGCAGAGTTGCAGCATGTACTCTCCAGTTCATTGGACTCACCCAGGACAACTAGCAGTGATCTGCTGTGAAGCAGGGGTTTTACTCCAGTTTATATCTTGGGGTGGAGAAGGGGATCCCTTCCCAGTTGTGATGGGGGTTTGGAAACTCACATTTATTGTTTCGTGTTCTTCATCTCTCTGCCCCTCACCCTCCTGGGAGTTGTGTAGCACTGCCCTGGTCTGCTGATAGGGCAGTGCTACATAACAAAGCAAATCCTTCAGAGAGCTTTTGGCTGTTTCTCTGTTGTTTTTGTGAGAGCATTTAATCCTGCCTTCATATTCTGTTGCCATCTTCCCACAATTCCCCAAAGTCAACTTTTACTTTTGATGATTCTCTCAAATGTTTTTCTATTATCTGTTTCATTTATCTCTGCACTAATATTCATTATGTTCTTCCTTCCTATCACTATTGCTCTTATTTTTTTCTTCTTTTTCTAGTTCCTCCTGTTGTGAGTTTAGATTATTATTATTGATTGGATATATTTCTTCTTTTTTAATATAATCATTCAGATGTATAAGTTTCCATATGAGTATTGCCTTTGTTGCATCCCACATGATTTCCTATGTTGTTATTATATTTCTTATTATATTTTCATTTAACTCATATATCCTAATTTCCCATGTGATTTCTTCTTTTACCCAATGATAGTTCAAGAGCGTATTGTTTAAATTCTCTCTCTATATATATATTAATTTTCTATTTCTCCCACTTTTAGTAATTTCTTGCTTCATTACATTTTGGTAAGAAAAGATATTTTGTATGATTTCTCTTGTGTTTAGTTTTGTGAGATTTGTTTTTTCTTACTTAACATATAGTCTATATATTTGTCTTAATTTTCAAAGGGGTGCTGATCCAAAGTATCAGAAATCTGTTGACTTTTATAAAAGGGATTTATTTGCGTAAAAGCTTACAGTTCCAAAGCCATGAAAAGTCCAAACCAAGGCAACATCAGAGATGCTTTCTCATCAAAGTCAGCTATTGTTGATCCTGGTCTGTTGCCACATGGTGATGCAAGATGGCTGCTGATCTCTGTGGAGGTTTCAGTCTTTCACTTCAGAATCTACCATCTTATGGAGCTCAGCTTTGAGCAATCAGGCTGGTTTCTTTCCAGGCCTCCTACATCAGCTTCAGCTACTTTACTCTGTTCCTAAATTCAACTGTAAGCTATCAGGCATATAGGAGGGCTGATCTCCTCTTAAGCTGTTCCATAGGCCCAGCCTCTAGTGGTCTGCTTGCTTAAGCTATCCTCTTTATTCCACAGCAGAATCAAATATGGTGGCTTCCTTTTCCTTCTGTCTGTCCATTTAAGTCCATTTATATCAGACCCAGCATGGGTGTGGGGAATCAACCTGAGTTAGGCTTAACTGAGATAGCCAAATCAAAAATCCCAAATTAATCCTATCAAGTAATCCAATCAAAGGTCATTTAACTGAATTTAATGCAAGGAAAGGTTATCACTCTCAGAGGAATAGATTAGTTTACAAACATAATCTTTCTCTTTTTGGATTTATGAACTATTCTGAAACTGCCACAAAACTGGAGAATAATCTATTGTATTTGAGAAGAAGAGTGTTCTGCTGTTGGATGAAGTTTTTTATGTATGTCTGTAGGTCTAGTCGATTTATAGAATTGTTCAAGTCCTTTATTCCATTATTGATCTTCAGGTAAATGTTCTATAAATTATTGACAGTGCATTATTGAAGTCTCATTCTCCTAATATAGAATTGGTTATGAAGGAATGATTAATATATTTTGAAATCTCTTTAAGTGTATATATATGTTTACAATTGCTTTATCTTCTTAATGTATTGACACCTACTTCCATATGGTTTATTTTATAACATTTTCAGTGTTTTTTACTTAAAGTCTATTTTGTTTGGTAATATTATAGCCATCCCTGTTTTTCTTTTTGAATAATCTTTGCAATATTCTTTCAAATATATTTTTCCATCTTTTAAATTTCACCTTACTTTTCTTTGAAAATAAGACGAATCTATTGTTTTAAAAAAATGGGTTTGTATCATGCCTTTTTACTCAATCTGCTCATTTCTTTCTTTAGACTAGAAACTTTAATCTGAGAAGGAGGTAAAACAGTACCAGGAAATTCCCAATAGAAAAATCATCTAACAATTGTGGGTGGAAACCAGGTGCCCATCCAGGTCTGAAAAGAATCAGTACATCATGCCCCCAAAATCAACCACTCCCCCTCCCTGCTGGAACGCTAACGGCAAACATCAGCTTCTGGAACATTGCTTGCTTGCTTTGCTATAGAAATATGTATGATGATTAAACCAATCCGGCTTTTGGCACGCCCGAAAAAGAATTGGCCACCCGCGAAGGAAGGAGTTCTGTAAAAACTGCAGTCACCGGAGGTTAGGTGCGACTCTCACTAGGGAGTGCGCCAGGCCGGTAATAAAGGTTTCATTGAAATTTTCTCCTGGGAGTCATTATTTGCATGAAGGGTTTCCGCTTCAAGTCCATAAATATAAAGTAACTACTGATAAGGCAGGACTTATTTCTACCACTTTGCTGATTGGTTTTGTAATTCTTATACCTTTCTTTCACTACTACTTACACAGTTCTTTCACTACTGTCTACTTTAATTTTTTGGTCATGTTTTGTAGTAAACCTCTCAAAATCCATTCATTTTCTTCTGTGCATATTACTCAGATATATTTTCTTTGTGCATACCATGAAAACTAACTTTACCCTCCTAACTCTATGAGTCTCATTTGATTTGACATCAACTTAACTTCAACAGAATACACAAACTGTTTTCTTATAACCCTCTCTTCCCCAACATTTTTATAGATCTACTCACAAACTACACCTATATACATTGTGTGCCCCAAACCATAGATTTTTCATTACTTTTTATGTATTTAAATTTTAGGTCTTGTAAGAAAGTAAAAAATGGTATTATAAAACAAAAATATTATATTACTAGCATTTATATTTACCTATGCAGTTAAATTTATTTCTTTATGCACCTTCATTCTACAGTCTGGTGATCATTACTTTTTCCTATAGAATTACCCTTAGCACATTTTAGGTTTGGTCTAGTTATAATGAACTCACTAGGCTTTTACTTATTGGAGAATTTCTTAATCAGTCCATTTTTGAAAAACAGTTTTGCCAGATAGGTAATTGTTCTTGACTGTTTTTCTTCCAGCCCTATAAATATATCAACCCATTGCCTTTATGTTTGTGTTAATATATCATTTACAATGTGCAAATATACATTTTAATCACACCACAATGTAATACTGCTTTTGTTATTTCTTTATTGATTTTTGTTGTTGTTCTTGAATGTAAGAACCCCACCCCCCACAAACACATACCAGCAACAACAAAAATAGAATTAATCTTAGCCTGCCTCAAACTCTTGAGTATACTGCCTCAAGGTCCTGACACCATGAAGTGTCAAAAGGGAAAGGGTGATTGACAGAGTTGTGTATGGGGAACTGGGTTTCAGGGCCAGCTCCCAGCCTTCTAGTAATAGTGTCCAGTGCTCAGGAAGAGAACAACGTAGGATTGAGACTTACAGAGACTTCATAACACAGAAGGTACTACTCAGAGACATTCCACTGCTACACAGAATTATTGGAAGAGCCAAACTTCATTAACACTTCTCTTGTGCCTGAATATATGGTTTACACTCGAAAAGAATGTGTATTCCAACATTGTTGGGAAAAATGTTCATTATTTTTGCTTACAATTAGTTGGTTTACAATGTTTTTCAGGTCCTCTGTTGTCTTATTGGTTTTTTGTTTAGATGTTCTACCCAGGGTTGAAAGTAGTCTATTGAAATAATCACATTTTGTTGTGGTACTGGCTATTTCTCCCTTCAATTCTGTCAATGTTTGCTTCATACTGGGGCATTCTGCTGCTAAATGCATATATTTTCATAATTTTAAAAATCATCTTGTTCAATTGACTGCTATATTGATAAGTAATCCCATTTTTTTTGTATTTTAACATAATGTGTATTTTGTATGGTATTAATATAACCACACAGTTCTATATTGATTCTATTTGCATGGAATATTTTTCCATCCTTACACTTTCAACCTGTTTTATCTATGGATATAATATGGATCTCTTGTAAACAGCAGCATAGAGTGGGGGATGTTTCTTTATCCTTTCTACTAATCTCATGCTTTTTATTGGAGAGAAAAAACCTTTTACATTTAAGAAAATGAGTGATTAGGCAAGATGTACTTTTACCATTTTACTCTTTATTTTAACTCATATATTTTGTCTCTCCTTTCTTCCGTTATTAACTGTCATTTTTTAGATGATATTTTATAATGGTCATTTTGCATGACTTTTCCTTTCCTTTGTGTAGATTTTTAAAGATATTTTCTTTATTAATACCATGGGTATTATATTTAGTATACAAAATTGATCAGTATTTAGTTTATAGTAGTTCCAACATGACTTCAATAGCATATAATTACATAGTACCTATCACTCTCCATCCCTCCCATTTATATTGATAATGTCATAAATTACATTTTCATGCATTCTGCCCCCAATAATAAAGACTTATGTTTGTTTTTTTTTATGTATTTGAATTTTCAGGATTTTGAGAAGTAACAGATATTACCATTAACAAATGGAATAATATTCACATATATATTTACACATGTATTTATGTACACCAAAGATCTTTATTTCTTCATCCAGCACCAAGTTATTCTCTAGTATTCTTCCTTTCAAAATAGAGAACTCCCTTCAGTATATCTTTTAAGGCAGATTTAGTTGTAATAAATCCCTCAATTTTTGTTTTTCTGAAAATGTCTTAATTTCCTTCAGTTTTGAAGGACAATTTTTCTAGACATATTTTTCTAGGGTAAGGCTCTTTTTGTTTGTTATTCTGGAATAATATATCTATTACACTATTATAATAATAAAATATATTGTTTGTTTTTTATTTCAACACCTCATATATATCCTCCCACTGCCATCTGGCTGGCTTCCATGATTTCAATTTAGAATTTGGATATTAATCTCATTAATGTTCCTTTTGTTCCTTTGTATGTGACATGTCACTTCACTCTTGCTCTTTTTAAGATTCTCTATTTGTCCTTGGCACTGGACAGTTTGGTCATGCTGGGTTTTGATGAGATCTACTTGGGTTCAACCTACTTTGCATTCATTGAGCATCTGGGATTTGTATATGCATCTTTTTCATCAAATTTCAGAAGTTTTCTCACATTATTTCTTCAATTATTATTCTACCCTTTTATGTCTCTCTTCACCTTTTCTTACAGTGTATATATTGATAGAATTGATGGTGTCCCATAGTTCCTAAGGCTCTGTTAAGCTTTTTGTTTTTGCTCATTCTCTCTGTTCCTCAAACTAGATATTTCAATTGTTTTGACTTTGTGTTCACTAATTTTTTAATATTTCATTTCAGGTATTAGATTTTGTAGTCCCACAATTTTCATTTGGTTCTTCTTTACAATTTCTATA
Source organism: Tolypeutes matacus (assembly GCA_026826555.1). Taxonomy (NCBI): domain Eukaryota; kingdom Metazoa; phylum Chordata; class Mammalia; order Cingulata; family Chlamyphoridae; genus Tolypeutes; species Tolypeutes matacus. The sequence goes on along the minus strand of JAKSZT010032026.1, from coordinate 284,281 downwards.
TAATTACTTAAATTCCCATTTTATTCATTTATTATTTTCCTGATTTCCTTTAATTCTTTTTCCTTGTTTTCCTTTAGTTCATTGATCCTATTTATGGCAGTGTCTTAAGTTCTTTGATTAATAATTGCAGAAACTGTCCTTCTTTTGAAATATTTTCCATTGAATTATATTTTCCTTTGACTGAGCCGCACTTTTCTGTCTCCTTGAATTTTTAAAAAAATTTAATTTAGTTGAGATTTGGATATTCTGAACCTTAACCTATAATCACTATGGAAACCTATTTCTCTCAATGTTCTATGCCAGGTTAACAAAAAGAAGAAAACAAAAAGGAAAGAGAGAAACAGAGAAGAAAAAAAAGAAAATACCAATAAACAAAACACAAACAAAAACAAACAAACAAACAAACAAAACAAGAATGGAATGAGGAAGATAACAGTATCTTATTCTGTAATGGTGTAATGGTGGGAAGCCAGAGCTGCTTCTTTGAAGGCCCAAACATAAACCAGTGTCCCTGCTTGTACTTCAGAAATCCAGCAGCCCTAAAATACAAATGAGAGAAAGAAAATTATCAAAAAATTAAAAATAAAGAAATTAGAGATAGTGACACTAACTCTTTTTGTGCCTGTAGAACCTAGTGTAAAGCCAGAGAACACCGTTTCTGAGAAAAACAAAGGCTAGGGTCTGCTCTAGGACCTCGGGGAGTTACCAGACTAAAGAACAAAGGAAGAAAAAAACCTCAATCAATGAAAACGTGTACAGTGTCTTTATGTCCTGGTAGATGCTGTTTTGAAGCCAGCAATTGTTGCTGTAGAGGGATAGCACAAAGTCTAAAGTCTATGCTGTGCCCTCAGGGATATGTAATCCAACAAATTCCATACACAGAAAGAAGAAAAAACACTTACTCTTTATGTCTATGTGGATGCTGGTGGGAGGCCATAAAGAAGACTTGCTTCCAGGCTGGTCCCTCATGGATCCCACAAATCAAACTCAACCTTTTCAATTCCAACCATTAGAGGAAGAGTTTTCCTCAGCTAGTCCTGGTTTCAGCCCACTGCTGCCAGAATCTGTGCTACATTGCTGTAGATGCAGCCAATTCCACAGCTCCTGCCATGGAGGTAAGCAACTGGGACTGAAAATTGGTTTGTGTTTCAGTTATAAATCTGAAATCTAAGTAGCATCCTCCTTACTCTAGCACTCTTATAATTGTCCTAAATATCCATTCTGGTTCCAGGGTTTCTATACAAATACTCCACACTCTAATTCCAACCTTTTCATTTTAAGAGAGGAAGAAACAGTTTGCAACACTTCCTACCTAATCTATCTTTTTTTCTCTATGCCAAGAATCTTTAATTTTGATTAATTACAATTTGTGTATAACTATTACTACTTGTGCTTTGGTGTCATATCATATCTGAGCCACATGTAAGCTCATGAGGATTTATCACTATGTTTTTTCTAAAATTTACTAATTTTAATTTTTAAATTAGGGCTTGAACCGTTTTGCATTATTTTTATATGCAATGTAAAGTAGGGAGCTATAATAATTCTTCTGTATGTCATTAACCAGTACCCCAACACCATTCCTCAAAAAGATTATTCGTTCATTTTGAAAGATCTTGACAACTTTGTTGAATTCACATAACCATATTGATTTATTTTTGGTTTCTAATTCTATTCCATTAATTTATATTTCTACCCTTATTCCAGTAACACACTGTAATAATTGCTGTAGCTTTGTAATAAGGTTTTTGTTTTGTTTTGCATATGACATATCTTTAATATTTTTCAATATTTATTTTTATGGCCAATATATTTATTTTCTTATTTTTATATCAATATTACATGTTACTTATTTAACAAAAGATAATAGCTACAAAAATTATAAATTTGCTTTAGTCAATAGTTACACTCCCCCCATCCTTATTTTTGTTCATTCCTCAATCTTGCAGTGTTTGGGATGGTCCATTCTGATGTCTTCATGCTGAGAATAGATGTAGATATTATGGGTCAGAGGAATGGAATGATTTTGTTCACAGTTGAAGATACTCCCTGATTTTAGGATTGGGCTGGTCCATCATCATCATTTGTTAGTTGTCCAGTGAAGGTCTGAAGAACTGGAGATTAGGTGTTGGCCACATATCTGCTGGGTTTTAGGGCTCAACCAGTATAAGAACAATCTGAAGTCTTTAAGTCTCTTGGTTCACAAGTTCTTAATTTTTTCTGAAGATGAATCTTTGACCTGTAGCCAGTTGCATGTACTTTCAGAGAAGACTGAGTATGGCAGAATAATTGACAACAAAATTTTGTTATTTCTTTAACATATAATATTTCCCTAAATATAAAAAGTACAACATTCCTTTATACACTCCAATGTTGAAACTTAACGTTGGTGGAGTTCCTTTGTTACAATTGATGCAAGAATGTTAAAAATATAACTGTTAACTATAGTCAACATTTTACTTTAGATGTATTTTCCCTATATACCACCCTAATATTCATACCTTGTTTCATGACATACTTTTGTTATAGTTCTAAATGAACATTATTATTTGTATTATTTACCAAAATCCTCATCAACAAGAAGGTTCACTCTGTAATACAATCTCATGTTTTATTTTCTAACTTTCCTTCTGGTAACATATATGACCCTAAACTTCCCCTTTCAGCCATAATAACACATGTATTTAAGAACTGATAATTTAAAAAATCACAATAATGTGCTACCATCATCTCTGTCCATTTCCAAAAAATTACAATCAACTTAATTAGGAATGGTTAAGCATCAGCTCCGTATTTTTTACCCCCATTCTAAAACTTGGTAACCTATCTTCTAGATTCTACCTCTAAGAGTTTGCTTATTATAATAAGTCCCTATTAGTGAGATCATACAATTTGTGTCCTTTTGTGTCTACCTTATTTCATTCAGAATATGGTCCTTGAGGTTCACCTATGTTGTCATATTCTTACAGGTGAATAATACACCATCATATGAATATAACATTTTTTGTTTATCCATTCATCTGTTCATGGACACCTGGGTTGATTCAATCTTTTGAAAATTATGAATAATAATGCTATGAACATTTGTTTGCATATAACTGTTCATGACCCTTCCTTCATTTTTTTCTGAGAATATACTTAGTAGCGAGATGGCCAGATCATATGGCAATTATATACTTAGCTTTCTAAGGAACTATCAATTCGTCTTCCACATTGGCTGTACCATTTTACATTCCCAACATCAGTGAATGAGTGTTCCTATTTCTCTACATCCTCTCCAACAATTGTATCTTCTGCTTTTTATTATTTTAATAGTTTTTGGCCAATCTAATAGGTATGCAATGACATCACTTTGTGGTTTTGATTTGCATTTCTCTAGTAGCTAGTGATGTTGATCATCTTTTCATGGACTTTATTACCATTTCTATTATCTCTTTAGGAAAATGTCTATTCAAGTATTTGCCCACTTTTAAATTGGATTGTTGTCTTTTTATTGGTGATTTGTAGGATATCTTTTTATATGATGGATGTTAAACATTTATGGGCTATGTGGTTTCCAAATATTTTCACCCAGTAAATAGTTTTCACTTTCTTGACAAATTCATTTGAAGAATTATTTTTAAATTTTGAGAAGGTCCCTATTGCAGTTTGGCATTGTTTATGAATTCCAAAAATGGTTATTGGATTATGTTCTTAAACTGTTCTGTCAGAAGTAACACCTTTAATTGATTAAATTATGATTAAGACTTTGATTGGAACACATCAATGTGGTATTAACAACATGGAAAAGAACAGAGTTGGGAGGTTTTGAGCTGGAGCCTGGGACTTGAACACACAGGAGAAGAACACAGAGGAATAGAGATGGCTCCTTAGACATGGCAGAAGCCCCTGGGAGAGAGACAGAGCCATTCGCCTGATAGCCTACAGCTGGCCTAGTGGAGAGAGCACAGCAGCTGAGCCCAGAGAGGAACAGAACTCCAGGAACAGAAGAACCCAAGAAACCTGAACCCTCACAGACATTGGCAGCCATCTTGCCCCAACACATGGCAATAGATTTTGGTGAGGGAAGTAACTTACACTTTATGGCCTGGTAACTGTAAGATTCTACCCCAAAATAAATATCCTTTACAAAAGCCAACTGATTTTTGATATTTTGCATCAGCACACCTTTGGCTAGCTAATAGAGTCCATTTATCTAATTTTCCTTTAACTGCTCATGTTTGTGTGTAAAGTTATGAAAGCATTGCCTATCACAAGATCTTGAAGATACTTCCTTATATTTTCTTCAAGAAGTGTTATAGTCCTGGCTCTTATATTTAGGTCTTTGATATATCTTGAGTCATTTTTTGTATAGGGTTTTAGATAGGTGTCCTCTATCATTCTCTTGGATTTGAATATCCAATTCTTCTAGCATCATTTGTTGAAGAAATTATTCTGTCCCAGTTGAGGGAACTTCGCAGCTGTGTCAAATATGTTGCCCATGGTTGTGAGGTTCTATTTCTAAACTCTCAATTTGAGTCCATTGGCCAATATATCCAATATTGTGCCAATACCATGCTGCTTTGACCAATGTAACTTTGCAAAGTGCTTTAAAACCAGTTAACATGAGTTCTCCAAATTTGTTCTTTTTTCAGTATGTTTTTCCCTATTTGGAGCTCCTTACCCTTCCAAATAAATTTGATAATTGGCTCTTCTATTTCTGGAAAAAAACACATTTGGAATTTTTATTAGGATTGTGTTGCATCTGTACATCAATTTAGATCTACAGATGCAATTTAGATAGATTGACACCTAATGGTATTTAGTATTCCAATCTATGAACGTGGCATATCTTTCCATTTATTTAGATCTTTTTTTATTTCTATTAGCAAAGTTTTGGAGTTTTCTATACAAGGCCTTTATATTCTTAATTAAATTTATTCCTTAATTTTTTTTTTTTTGACATACTGGGCCTGGGGATTGAACCTTGGAACTTTTATGTGGGAAGCTGGCATTCAACCACTGAGCCTAATGGGCTCCCCTGAGTTTTTTTAATTTTTATTTATTTATTTTTTTCCATTTGCTTGGTCTTTGTTGTTGTTTCTTTGATTTTTAGGAGGCACTGGGAACTGAACCCAGGACCTCTCATATGGGAAGCAGGTGGTCAACCTCTTGAGCAACATCCACTCCATATTCCTAGATATTTGTTTATATTAGTTGCTATTGTAAATAGGATTTTTTGCTTGATTTTCTCCTCAAATTGCTCATTACTAGTGTATAGAAGCACTATTGTGGATTTTTTCAGGACTCTTCCTATTTGGATCACGCAATCTGAAAATAGTGAAAGTTTTATTTTTTCATTTCCCCTTTTGATGCCTTTTAATTCTTTTTTTCACCTAACTGCTCTAGCAAGAACTTCTAAAACATTGTCAAATAAGAGTGGTGACATTGGAAATCCTTTTCCCATTCTGGATCTTAAAGAGAAAACTTTCTGTCTTTCAGCACTAAATGTTAGCTGTGAGCTTTTCATATGCATTCTTTATCATATTGTGGATATTTCCTTTGTTTCCTACTTTAAAGTATTGTTATCAAGAAAAGATGCTGGATTTTGTTGAATGCCTTTTCTGCATTAATAGAAATGGTCATGAGATTTATCCCCTTCAATTTGTTAAATGGTGTATTACATTAATTGATTTTCTTGTGTTAAGCCAGGCTTGCAAGATAAAACCCACATGCTCACTGAATATAATTCAATCAATGTGTTATTGGGTTTGGTATGCAAATATATTGTTAAGGAATTTTGCATCTAAATTCATTAAAGAGATTGGTCTCTAATTTTCTTTTCTTGGTGCATCTTTTTCTGACTTTGGTATTAGGGTGATTTGGGCTTCTTACAATGAATTGGGTAATATTCCCTTCTACAATTTTTTGGAAGAGTGGTTGGAGGATTGATATTAGTTCTTGGAATGATTGGTAGAATTCTCCTGTGATGACATCTGGTCCTAGGCTTTTCTCTTTTGGTAGGATTTTGAAGGTTGATTCAATCTCTTTACTTGTGATTTGTTTGTTGAAATCTTCTATTTCTTCTAAAGTCAGTGTACATTGTGTGTTTCTAGGAATTTGTCCATTTTATCTAAATTGTCTAATTTGTTGGCATAGAGTTGTTCATAATATCCTCTAATAATCCTTTTTTATGTCTGTGGGGTCAATGGTGATGTGCCCTCTCCTTTTCCTGATTTTATTTATCTGCATCTCATTTTTTTCCATAGTTAGTCTAGGTAAGTGTTGCTAGTTTTATTAATCTTCTTAAAGAAGCAGCTTTTGATTTAGTTATTTCTTTCTATTGTTTTCTTTTATTGTTCTCAATTTCCTTTATTTCTCTAATCTTTGTCATTTCTTTCCTTCTGCTTGCTGTTGGATTTGTTCGTTGATCTATTTCTAGTTCATCCAGGTGTGCTGTTAAATCTTTGGTTTTTGCTCTTTTCTTTTTTATTGTGGGTGTTTGGGGCTATATATTACCCTCTCCCACTGCCTTTGTTGCAAGCTATAAGTTTATAAATGTCATATTCTAGTTTTCATTCATTTCAAGATATTTACTGATTTTCATGCAATTTATTCTTTTACCTGCTGATTGAATATTTTGTTGAACTTTCCTGTCCATTGTTGATTTTCAGCTTCATTCCACTGTGGTCAGAGAAAATGCTCTGTATAATTTCTATATTTCTAAATTCAATTAGACATGTTCTATTACCTAATGCAATCTGTCTTGTAGAATGTTTCATGAACACTCTAGAAGAGGATATACCCTGATGTTTTGGAGGACAATGTTCTCTATATGTCTGTTATGTCCAGTTTATCATATTTTTCATGATCTTTATTTCTTTCTTGATCCTTTGTCTATATGTTCTATCTATTGCTGAGAGTGGTGTATTGAAATCTCCCACTATTATGTTAGAGATGTCTCTCACCTCAGTTTTTCCATTGTTTATCTTATGTATTTTGGAGCATCATTGTTAGGTGCATAAATATTTATGATTGCTCTGTCTTCTTGGTACATTGCTCCTTTTATTAATATATAGTGTCCTTCTTTGCCTCTTATAACAATTTTCCATTTAAGGTCAATTTTTTCCAATATTAGTATAACTACCCCAGTTCCTTTGCCTTTATTGGTTTCATGGAATATCATTTTCCAGACTTTGTCTCCTATGACTTTATAAATTGTTTCTTTGACTGAGCCATATCTCCCTGTTTCTTAATATGGCTTGTAATTTTTTGCTAATATTTAGGCATACATTTATCTTGATGAGTTTACTCCAAGAGTCAGTTTCCATCTCTTGCCTAAGGTTTTATTTTTGATAAAATAAAAATTTATTCTAAATCTTTAGAATTGCTTGTGTTTAATCAAGCTGGGTCAGGGACCCACAAAGAGTGCTCAGGACAATTCCAAAGGACCCTGAGAAGAATGTCTGGAAAGACCCTAAAAAACCTTATTTAAAATTCCCCCTCCGCAGGCTCCATCCCAAATATGAGTGGGGTAAGAGTTGAAAACAATAGCTGGGAGAAGACCTGACCTTCCCTGCTGAAAAAATCTTTCATCAGGGAATCATTGATCCAAACTGTCCATTCAGGAGTTTCACTTGGTCCTTGACCCTACATTTCCATTTCCAGGGAAGGCTTCTCTAGCCTGAGCTTATACAGAAGTTGCTTGTCTCAGGGGTGGAATATGGGTATCAGACACTACTCTGGAGCAATTGACTCACAGTTCCTCTGTGGTAGCCTCTCAGTCTCCACATCTTGATCCTTACTGATTGTTGTACTGTAGTTACCTGGCCTTCAGAATCTGAGCACTGCTATATCACTTCACACAGCACCCACCTGCACCCACCTGTTCCTACCATGTCCAGGAAGGCCTTCCTCATAAGCCACTCACACCACAAACCCCTGAACTTGGTGAGGCCTACTTCACAACTGTAGTTTTAAAATATGAAATTGTAAGCCCTCAAACTTTTTCTTTCCTTTCAAAATTGTCTTAGTTTTTCTGAATCACTTGCAAATCTGTAAGTTATATTTCTAGAAAAATGCCCTAAGGATTAAAATATTTTTTTTTTTTAATTAAACTATGGACTTTAATTAGTAGTATCTTCTGATAGGTCTACCACAATTCCTTGTTAAATAATTCATCATATTTTATAGGATAACATAAAAAGAACACAAATGTTCTTTGCTGCACTGATTAGATGATTATATCTGCTATCTTGATAATGTTTTGTCTGGTGTTAATGCTTCATCACCTCTTCTAAACGCTTATTAGCATATGTTCCACAGACTAAACCGTTACCCCTCTTCTTCTTGGATCTATCTTTTTTTTTTTTTATTTTATTATGGGTAAAAATCAAAATTCTCACAATACATACAAACATTTGCAAAATGTATATAAATATATATGCATATATGTGTATTTGCTTACAAAAATGTTATATATATATATATATACACATATATTTTAAGAGGTGCTTAGATTACCCAAAATATTACACAGAACCCACTGGGATTCCCATGTTGCCCACCTCCCACCACATCCCACACAAACATCTCCCACAGTGTAGCCCACCACCCTCAATGAACTTACACATCCTGGAGCCTTGCCACTAACCATAGACCACATATATTTCTAGAAAAATGCCCTAAGAATTTTGAAAGTGTTTGATTTGACCCTGTAGATCATGTAGGGTAGTATTGCCATCTTAACATTATTAAGTTTTCTGATCCAATAAAAAATAATGTCTTTCAGCAATGTTGTAAACTTATCACTGTACAAGTGTTGTGTCACCTTGGTTAAATTTATTCCTAGTTGTTTTATTTTTATTCATACTATTTTAAATGTAATTTATTTCTTATTATAATTTTCTTTTTTTTTCATGCAACTAATTTTTGTATTTGTATCCTGAAAGTCTTTGCAATTCTTAGCTCTAATATATGGTTTTTTTTTTAATATTTACATATAAGATAATGATATTTCTGAATATAACTCCTTTCTTTTCTATTTGAATGTATTTTTTATATTTATTTTTGCCTAATTTCACTGCATAGAATTACCAGGAAAATGTTGAATAGTAGTGATGAAAGAACATGTCCTTATTTTTTTCTTGATTTTGGTAGGAAATGGTTTATCTTTCAGCATTAAGTATGATATTAACTGTTTTTTCATAAATGTCCTTTATCAGATTGAAAAACTATCTTTCTATTCCTAGTTTGTTGTTGTTTTATTTAACAAATGCACAATTGATAATGCAAGTGTAGGGAAAAAAAGAGGAAAAACTCAATAATAGAGATTTTAAAGCTTTGTTCTAAGAATCTGCTATCTGAAATAGATTATTAGGCAAAAACAACAAAGACCTCCAACAAGGTCCAAGAGTATGTTTAGTAAGCAAGAGGGAAAATGTCAGATAGATAGAGAAGTAGATAGATAAATAAATAGATATATGACTGATAGATGGAGAGAGAGAGAAAGTTAGATAAGTTAATATACAAGATTGTTTATACATCTTTCAAGGACAAGGGGTAGTACATTTACAAAACAGATTGAGTATGTTTCTTCAATATTGAATTTCCCTTAATGACTCTCTTTATATATTAAATGCATCAATTACTTGTAAACACTTAAATTTTTTTTTTCTAAAAGATACTTAGATTATATAAAATGTTAAAAAAATATATAAGGGATCCCCATATGCCCCACTCCCCACAACTCCCACGTTCCCCCACATTAACAGCTTCTTTTATTAGTGTGGTACATTCATTGCAATTGATGAACACATTTTGGAGTATTGCTACTAATGATTGATTATAATTTACATTGTAGTTCACACTCTCTCCCACTCAATTCTGTAGGTTATGGCAGGATATATAATGGCCTGCACCTGTCAATGCATTGTCATTCAGGACAATTCTAAGTCCCAAAAGTGCCTCCATATTGCACCTCTTTATCCCTCTCACTGCCTTCAGAACCTCTAGTGGCCACAGTCTCCACATCAATGATATAATTTCTTCTATTGCTAGAATCACAATAAGTCTATAGTAAAATACCATCAGTCCACTCTAGTCCATATTTTATTCCTCAATCCTGAGGATTCAGGGATGGTGCTGCCCACTCTACCTCTAATTGAGAGTGGGCTTCGATCCCATATGGCTGATGGATGAGATTCTCTTGCTTGCAGTTGTAGACTTTCTAGGTTCCTTGTTATGGTGGTTGCCCATCCTTACCTCCTTGTTAGTTGTCCTGGGTGAGTCCAATGATCTGGAGAGTAGGTTTTGCAACTCTGCTAGTCTCAGGGCTCAGTAGGCACATGGACAGCCCAAATATTCAACTTTCTTGAGCATATACGTACCAAATCCAGCACCAAATATAGGTTCAAATTGAAGGGAAAGAAGAGACATGTATAGACAAGTCACAAGTGAGTCCAACTCTGTCACAGTCAGGGGCACAAATTCCAAATTAGGGCTCACTGGAAAGGCATCAAACTCTGGAGCTATCTTCCATGACCATAGGACCTAGGTATCTTCAGAATGCTCAGGAGACCCACTGTCTGAGGGAGCATCTACTTTGGCAGTCTATGAGATCCTGCTGAGAAGTGCATAAGCGTTACCTCTGGGGTCACCTCCGGGCTCACTTTGAAGTCTCTTAGCCATATAAACTCATTTGTCTTTACTTTCTCCCCCTTTTATTCAAGGTCATTTTCCAGTTGTATTGCTAGTTGGTTCTTGGTAGTAATCTCTCAGTACCAGGGAAGCTCATCCCCAGGAGTCATGTCCCATGTTGGGTGGAAGATAATTCTTTCATATGCCTATTTTGGCTTAGAGAGAGGACACTTTTGAATGACATGGAGGCCCTCAGGAGGTAACTCTTAGGCACTCTAAAACACTGAACTAAGTTGTAATTTCAAGAGCAAAGTTCACAAGCATAGTCATCAATATCAACGGCCCCTTAATGGACCATCCTTCTTCACTAGTCATTGCTCTTGTACTTGGGGATTGTTGCTATTCCATTAGAAAATGTGGCAGAGCTCCCCAGGATGGAAATTCAATACTCAATTCAATTATTGTGTGAAATTCAACCCACTGTGATAATGCCCCATGAACATTTGAACACATTTATATACCTTATATGTATGCCCATGTGAACTTTTTTCCATGTGTCTCTCATCACTGAGATGTCACACCAATGATCCTCCCCTGCCACAGTTGTAACCCTTCTGTGGTCCAAAACTTCTGAAAAATGAAGTCAAGAATATTGACAAATATAATTAATAAGAAAATGAAATAATGATAGGTTTAAACAAAAGAAATAAAATACATAACTTATTTTTACAACTTGACCTAATTGATTTTTGGAACAGTATGTTAAAATCCTGAAGTGATGTTTATAGTATATCTAATCCACTGTACAATTCTGGCAGTTGTTGTTTGGCTAAAGTTGTACAGATACTCTAAATATTAAGTAAAGTAGAGGCTACCATTAAGGCAGCTGCAGTAAGAATATGAGTGTTGTGGTCAGAAAGGTCTGAGTTCTAAAATAGTCCATGCCTTTCTCCATGACTATGTATATTGTCTTGTTCACTGACATCACTACACCTCAGATACTGAGACTTAGAGTATCATCTTATTTACCTAAATCAGAGCAGGAAGAAGATATCTGGGTTTCTTAGAACACAGAATATGACCTCTGAGATCTACACAGAATACCCTATGTATCTGCTGAATGAAGATTATTTTTTGTTCCCTGAATTTAGTAGTTCATTAACATAATACTGAATTACACACATTCACAAACAACATTCTTTTTACTTGCTCAACCATTGTGTTCACTCTTGTATTTTAATTAGGCCTTATTCATCTGCTTTCTAGAATTCCTTATCTCCCTAAATTACCCTTGGGCAATAAGCTATCACACTGGCTGGTGAGGACTGTTTTCCCAGAGACTTTTCTGAACAAGCCCACAATTTTAAATAGAAATGATTGAACTGACTACACAACATAAGAATGGTACATTTTTCATTAGAAGGCCTTCTCAAATCCTGTTTGCATAAAAAAATTTGGTTAGATCATGTTTCAGACCTTGATTTGGATGACATTACAAGAGAAACCAGTGTTCCTTCTCCTAGGTTTAAGTATGCAATCTTCTAGAGTGAGTATATTTTGATTGCTGTTATTTTAAAAGTCTTGCTTCTATCCTTTGTTCTACTTCATACAATGATAGATCTGCACTCTGCTTCAGTTCAGCTTTTTGTTTTCAAAGTGGACATGGGATTCAAATTTAAACTCTGTATAGGGAATCACTGTAATAGCTCAAGTTATTTTTTCTTAAAAAGGATAATCCCATCCAATGAATAAGTAAATGAATAGTCTATTAATAAAAAAGCAGGAATAGAAAACTGTTAAATTATTTTAGTCATTGCTGTAATTTCAAATGCCACAATGGTAATATTATGGAGTCCACTGAACTCATGTCCAATGTATAAAAACAAAACAAGATAAAAAATTGCTTATTTATGCTGACTATATTGATTCAGAAGTTTTGTTCTCAAAACTTCATTTATTTGGAAAATGTAGACATCCAGAAGTTACAGGGGCAACTAAAAAAGATATCAATATTAAAGCCAAAACAATATCATATAAAACTGTAGTATAACAATAACTAAATAAAACCACAGTATTTTAAAATTGTTAAAGAATTTTATTCATTTATTTCAAAAGTAGTTTTCCAGGTTTGGAGTCCCTTTTATGGCAAACATAATGTCAGGACATTTTCACTAACTGAATCTTCAGGAATTTGCTCGAAGTCTATTCTTTTTTTGTTTCTAATATATTTGAACTAAAAAAAGAGAAAACATTAAATTTATAGAGTTATCACATCATTTAAAGGATGAATGATGTTCAATTATATCAAATAGATGAAAAAAATATATAATTCAAAATAGAATACTATTTTTTTATTTTCCTCCTTTGAACTTTTTCAACTATATTTGACAATCACCAGAAAACTCAAGTTAAACTTCACTGATAGTTTTTGGTTATGGAATGAAAATACTGTGTTTGTATTTACTGAATTAAGCTTAATATTTCATGATATATTCATTTTATGTGATATAATTAAACATAAAACATAGACTTTCATCTATAAAATCCAAGTACTAATGCATGAGACACAAATATCCCAGTTAAATTTAAAATACTGGAATAATTTTTATTTTCATAAACAATGACTTAAGCATTATATTGAGATTGGATGTAAATAGACTCAAAATATGCTGTAAATAGCTAGATTGGTATCCATATAATAACTCCTTGGTGAAATATTAGTGATTTTTATTTAAGGTAAATTCATCAAACTAATAATATTAAGTATTTCCATAGTTTCCCAAATCAAATTATCACATGTATTAAATAATTGACTACCACACTTCCATCAGATCTCTCTAAAATTCTAGAAAATAGGTATCTTAATTTAATTTTCTACCTCTGTTTATTCCTTATGCATAAAAATAAAACTATATCTTAGTAACAATAAAAGGTACATTTTTACACCCATGCAAATTTAGAAAATTATGTTACTTTTGAACTGAGTTTTGTTTACTACAGTCTGTCTCATGATTGAACATTTCTTGTGATGTTGAAACTGAGGAAATTCATTAAAAGAAAAAAGAATCACTGAATCTTACCTTTGTGACCTGACTAGCATTTTTTCAATCCTTTTAATATTTTTACTAAAGAAATATTGTAAGTAAATATATATACATGTTTAATTATAATAATGTATATGTATCATGAGGTTTATAATATGAAACTATGAAGGTGCATCTTTTGAAAATTCATTTAGAATTTCAAAATAACATATTTTCCTTCAGTGTTTCTTAAAGAATTTATAAATAACACTATCTTTATCATGTGTAAGTATAATTTAAAAGTAATTAGAATTTTTTATCCCACAAAACATTTACATTTTGTTAATTTTTAGAGAGATATATTATACATTTCCATTTTGAAAGGAATAAAAAACACAATATGAAAAATGTAACCCCCTTACTTTCATAAAGGTCTTGCTCAGAGATGAATGCACTTTGAAAAGTACCTTTGAATATTTCTGATATTTTGGAATATTCAAAATTTCCTTAGTAGCTATTTATGTGTTTCTCGTTTCTATCTGGTATTTATTTTATTTACAATTTCACTGCCTTTTTTTCATTTGGAAATTTCCAATTAAATATTTTTCATACTTAACATTTAGGTTGGTTTTATTTCAGAATCACTAATAGTGGACTTTTCCTACATTTAAGAAAAGACAATTGTATAATATAGAAGGAAATGCCTTCAAAGAGAACATTTAAATTAATTTTATAAATTATTTCTATCCTTCCTGTATTCTGTGGCTTTTTGTTTCCCAGGTCAGTGAGAATTTCCAGAAAATGGCCAAATCCACCATACTGACTGACTTTCTCCTTGAGGGCTTTGCTAATGGGTGGTATCAAGGTTCCTGAAGTTATTCCTACGTATGTACTTGGCCACTATGTTAGGGAATCGTCTCATTGTCACTGTCATCACCATCGACAAGAAATTTCACACACCCATGTACTTCTTCCTCAGGAATCTTTCCATCTTAGACATGTGCTACATTGCTGCCACTGTCCTCAATGCCTGTGTCAACTTTTTCACTGACAATAGGGCTATATCAGTGGCGGGACGTGCAACTCAAATCTTCCTCATCATTTACTGTGGATATGTGGAAGTGATGTTCCTCACCTTCATGGCCCAGGACCGTTATGTGGCCATCTGCCAGCCCTTCCATTACCAAATAATGAGCCCTCGGGTCTGTGACTATATGACATTGACGTCAGTACTTAGTGGTCTGGCTTATTCAGGAGTGCACACTGCCAACACATTCTGACTGCCCTTCTGTCAGTCCAACGTAATCCATCAATTCTTCTGTGAAATCCACTCTTTGCTGATACTCTCATCCTCTGACACATTCTACAATGAGATTACAAATCTTGTTTGTGCCATGGTGTTTGGTGGTGGCTGCTTTCTCTTAATTGCAATGTCTTATATTCATATATTTTCAACTGCACTTAAGTTTCCAACCAGCAGAGAGCGAGGAAAGGCTTTTTCCACCTGTGTCCGTCACGTACTTGTGGTGTCTGTTTTCCTAAGCTCTGGCATCTATGTGAACCTAAAGCCTTCAGTTACAGCTGAAACAATTCACGAAATGATCCTTTCTATATTTTATACCATAGTTCCTCAATTACTGAATACTATTATCTATAGTCTTAAAAATAAACAGGTAAAGGAAGCAGTGAGAAGATTAATTGTAAGAGAATTTTATTCAGAAAAATTATAAAGATACATTTCAGACTTATTCCAGTTCTAAAGAGTGAGCTTCAAACTTATATAATATCAACTCCTTCACTGTTTGTGGTTTGAGGACCAATAAGTTTCACTATTATATGGTGTCTTGTCATGTGGTGAAATTGGGAAGGCTCCAGAGGGTCTACCTACAACTTTCTCCACTTCTCTTCTCCAGAAGATAATGCCCATAGAACACAACTTCACTTACCTTAAGGATAAGGCACACTGCTAACTTTCTCTGAGTAGGAGAAGCTCATTTCCCTGCCAGTCCACAGAATTATTTAATGAAGGCAAGCACCCTCTCACAGAAAGCAAAGTCTTCCCATACTTTTGTTTCTACAAAGCTTACCTCCTATAGCGACTGGTGCTTCGCTCTGTTCGTAGTGTCACCCCTTTGTATTCCTGCCTGGTGTGTGGTGTCTTACAGTCACAGACTGTGAGTATGTGTGGCTAATAAACATCTGTAAATGTCTACTGTCAGGTGTCCTGTGTTCCCTATGGTAGGAATCCCTCTATCACCAGTGAGGTGAAGAGGAGATGATCTAAATAGGGTCTTATATTTTACCTTATTAAAGAATAACTTTTGAAACATGAATAATCAATCAGATAAAATAAGTAGTTTGCATTTTTCATATCACTTTTCATTTATCCTTCCTAAAATGTATAAGGATTTTTAGTAATTGTATATTTTAATAAATTGCTACAATTAAATATTTACTGAGACTCATCTTAGATTAGACATGTTTATGATTAATCAAATAATTTGCAACAGCCATAACAAATAAAATATGGTGATACTTTTTAGGCCATATTTTCTGAATTTTTGAATGAATAGTGCAGTCAATGCATAAGCAACATAGTACTCAGTTAAAGCAATTAAAGCAATTAGAAATTACAAAAATGAAATCCACAAGAAATTATATGTATATTTAATATATTTAAACCAATTTTGCAAACCATCTAGAAAGTTAAATAAATAAATCCACAAAATAAAACTAAGAAAACTATATAGTTTCATTCTCCTGATTTGTATGGTAATAAATTTCCTGATTTTCTGAGAGAGCACCATTTATCTCTCTTGAATTATTTTTGTTTGAATTATTTTCATTATTCCAAACTGTTTGTAAAATTTTCATGGAAGAAAACCTTGTTGCTGGGCTACAGGTCACTATTCTTACTGTTTATTCACTGAAACGTTACTTCTTTTTTTTTTTTCCTGCAGAAATGGTAATATCTGACAGTTATTAAAATAAGACCTCTCATTTCTATTCTAAATATTAAACCATATCATCTCTTAAATTTATTTCAGTTTTATTGGACTCTATAACATAAACTTGTAACTGTATTGTAGCCTAAAAATGAGTGTAAATATTTGCTTATTTTGGAAAGACAAATTAATTAGTTAATTCTCCCTAAACTTTGATATTCCCAATTGGGATGCACTTTTGTGTCACTGTATTAGTTTCTCTGGTCTGCCACAACCAATTACCACGAGCTGGTGGTTTAAAAAAAATAGAAATTTATTTTCATCCATTTTTAGAGAAGTCAAAAATCAAGGTATCAGAATGGTAGCTCTTTCTGAAGGTTTAGAGGGACAATCTATTCCAGGCCTCTGTCCTACCTTGTAGCAGCTGCTAGAAGTCCTTTGGGTTTCTTGGCTTTTGGCTGCCTTCAGATGTTGGCCTCTGTCTACACATAGGTTTTTCCTCTCTGTTTCTCTGTGTCTTCTCCATTTTTGTCTCTTATAAGGACTTTCCCATTGGACTTCTGGTCCATCCTAATCCAGTATGATCTTACCTACTTCTTAATTGTGTCCACATAGACACTACTTGCAAATAGGGTAATGTTCACAGGTACTGAGGGTTAGGATTTGAAAAAAAGTAACTTTTTTTCAGACACATTTAACCCCATATACTCATTAATGAGCAACAATTTTAACACATGCTCAAGAACAACTTATCAAAAGGATGCTGAAATTACAAAAAAAAAAAAAAAAAAAAAAAATTAGAAAGACCAGTTCATGCAAAATCATGAGGATACCACAAACCTCAGTTTCAGGAAATAAATTTATTTTTCAATGCATTAAATGATAAAAAAAAAAAAAGTAAGAAACTATAAATGAAAATATTAAGATGAAAAGTAAAAAATAGCCCATTCATGGTGGGGTAAAAAGTCTTATTTTTGATGGTTAGAAAATAACTTTCAGAAAGATCATCTTAGAATCTAGGGTCCTGGTTTCCAGTTTCACTCTTAGTTCCTGAGTATGTTTTGTCTTCATCTGGTTAGAACAAATTGAGATGAAATATAGGACAGTTGTAATATTTTTTATAAAAATGTGTAATGATGATGTTTTTCCTTACAAAATTTCCCTGGGTTTTGCATTTCAGTAATTGATAATGACCACACAAACAGAGGCAGATTATCATTTTTACAAGTCAATACCAACACCTTTGTTTCAGGTGGCATTTCATGGAATTCCATTGTGTTTTTAAAAGTTATTCCATAACCTTATGATAAGAACCATCTGAGGGATGGGACTAGAGGATGATGGCTCTGCAACAGCATTTGGGAAACTCTGAACTATAGACCTGACATCAGCAATATTAAGAACAAAAAATGTAAGCAATGTTTGTAAAGTAATCCAGAAACTGCCTCCTTCTGGTCAAACCCAAACCATGTGAAAATATTCTAGGGGCTGGTTTTTTCTGTTATGCACAACCATTTAACATGTTCTTACATTTTTATATAAGGAACTTAGGTATTAGTAAACGTTAGCCAGCACACATATGCCACCTTGAATGGGTAGGAAATAATCAATCAATTATTATCAATCAATATTGAACAATAAGTTAAATCACTTGATCTTATTTAAGGAATCACAGACTACTCATTTCATTATAATTGTCGTAAGTGAAATTTAAATGTAACATTCTAATTTAAATTAGTGTACCCTCCTTTTTCCTCCTACAATGCAGAAAACAGAAGTTTTATATACCAATATCTATCCGCCTTATGCATGATTTGTGTTTCAGTCGGTACAGAGATGACAATATATTAGAGCAACATTTAAGAAACAAGCAGTATATATAATATTGGCAACACAAAATACTATGTAAATCCTGTATATAATGGAGAATCCTTCATAAGGCTCATTTTTGGGACAATATTACAAGGTGTTCAGCCTCAAATTTTGGTAGGTTTTGTAAAATACTTCTCAAGTATCTGAAAGCCTTCATCTCATATATATTTAAATTTACAACAGAAATAGAGTAGTCAGATCTAGGTAAAGTCATTTTCCTCAATCAATTTGATGAGTGAAAAATATTATTATTTAATTATTTCTTAAGATACAGTAGCAACTATAATATTTTACATTATCTGAATTTACTGAAAATGTTTTTTCTTTATGAATGAGATGATCATGTCATATTTTAAGAAACAAATATTATAAACCTTTAGCATATTTAGAAAAGGATAGATAATAGTATGATTTCAATTTTTTTCCAAATTAAGGACAAGTGTTTTTTTAATATTTTATTTTGAAATAATTTCAAGCTTACATTGAAATAATTTTTCAATCATGATATAAACATAGTATAAACAATTCCAATACACCCCATCCTAGATAGCCGTTTTTTACCAATGTTTAGCAATTTAACATATTCATTATTTCATTCTTTCTACCTACCTACCTACCTACCTATCTACTTAATTATCTAGTGAATTTTCTAAACATTTGTGAATAGGTTGAACCTTTATCATTTAATAGTCTCATGTATATGTCCTAAGAAAAAGGATATTAACTTGTATGAACCAATTAAGTACAATTATCAAGTTTAAAAGATTTAACGTTAATATAAATAATATTGTTTGCATTTCATATATTTTTTCAATTGTCCTAATTATGTCCTTTTGGGCATTTTCCACTAATACATCCAGTCTATTATCACATGTTTTTGTTTAGTTTATTTTTTATTTCGATCACAGGTTGCATTTAAATGTCTGTTATTTTAGTCCCTCTCACTTTTTGTTTTTGTGGTAATGTATATACAACATAACATTTTCCATATCAACAAGTCTCAAGCATACAATTGAGTGGCATTAATCCCATTCACGATGCTGTCCTACCACCACCACCACCCATGACTAAAGTTTTCTATCACTATTAGGGACCCTGCATTCATTATTCATGAAAGCCCCATATCCTTTTCCCTCACCCCTGTTAATCTGTGCTTTACTTTCTGTCTCTATGAATTTGCCTATTCCGTTTTTTTCGTATAACTAGTGAAATAAGTGGTATCATATAAAATGCATCTTTTGTGTCAGGTTTATTGGTGTTTGATAAACACACATGCACATATATTTAAAGAAACATCATACCACTTGTCATACTGCTTTCTTCAAAATTATATATGTTCATTATAAATAACTTTGCATTACCACATATTAAATGATGAACTGATTTATTACCACTTTTAATTATTAATTAGACAAGTAGGTTAACTTATCCCACAGAGGCTACCAGACACAAATGGATGATCCAAAGGAATTATTTATTCAACTCCTTAAATCAAGGGAGAACAACATTTTGAAAGGCATTCTGAAGGTGAAGTTAGAGTGGATATTTATAAAGTTTTGGTGTCTAAGATAAAAAAATTTAAGGTAGGGTTTCTGTTGAACCCTAAATTAGCCTACCCATAAACCTTCATGACAACTAGATTAACGTAGAAAGAAAAATTTTCCACTGTCCCCCTTAGTGTCCTATCTGAAAATCACACAACCTCCCCTCCCTTGAACAATCCTGCAAGGACATCTCAACCCTGCAGCTGTGCTCCAGGCTATCAGGGCAAACTCTAGCTAACTGCCAAAATCTGCTTCTGTACATCCTGCTTGCTTGCAAACTGCGACAGCAACCCCCTATAAAAGGGAGCCATTTTAAAACCTGGGGGCTGCAGTTCTCTCCTGCATGAGAAGTGCTGCAGACACCCGTGGGCTTAGCTCAATAAACTTCATAAAAGTGTTTAAAGTTTGAGTGTGGTCGATCTCCTGGGTTATAATATTTGGAGGCTCCAGCGAGATCAACCGCGAGGTCCCCCTTAATTGGGGTCGACCTCCTCAGACTAAGCGGGAAGTGCCTCCACTTCCTCGCCTTTGCTTTTGATTCGTGATCGGATTTGGACTAGGACAGTGGCCACGAGGCATCTGGTAAGGGATTCTCCCTTTTGTGTTGGCTCCAGAGCATTTGTGGGGGCTGTTGCAGGCAGGACGCTGCGGTACTGCACACCCCGAATCAGGGACGGGACGCCCTCTCCTGATTTTGGAAACCATTAGGTTTCACTTTGGTATTTGGCTGTGTGAGTGAGAGTGAGACTAGTCTCCAGTGTTTCGTTCGTTTGTCTGTTTATGTTCAGTGTTTCTTGGTGTTTTAACTATTTCAACCCTAACAGGATGGGACAAGGAAAATCCACTCCACGGACTCCTCTTGAATGCATTCTTGCTAATTTTTCTGATTTCTTTAAGAGGTCCTGTGACTATGGGAAGCCAGCAGATCCAGGCTTCCTACGGACCCTCTGTGAACTTGAATGGCCGGCCTTCCGAATAGATTGGCCTAGGGAAGGCTCATTTGATTTATCTCTGTTGTTTGCTGTACGGTCTGTTGTTTATGGGGTTCCCCACCCCAACCAGAGGGTTTATATACATGTTTGGATTGACATTGTGTATGATAAAGTAGATTATATCCAAAAATGCCAGAAAACAGGGAGGGGGATATGTATGCAAGGGTAGGCGGAAAAACCATTTTAGTAACTGCCCCAAAACCTCGAGGGGCACGGGATCCCCCGAAAGAAAAGAAAGATGAGAAACCAGAGAAACAGAAACCCCGTTTATATCCTGTCCTGCCGGGGGAAACTGATGATATAGCTAAAAGCTTATTTGACCCCCGCCTTACCCAAGAACTCCCTCGCAGCAACAGGCCCCAGGGCGCTCACCTGAAGGGGAAGTCCAGAGTCCTCCCCACATGAGAGGGGGAACACCCTATAAGCCTGCTCCACCAGGGCCTGATTCTTCAGTGCCCCTGTTGCCGCTCAGGGAAGTTCCTCCTCAACCAGGGGCACCTCCGGGCCATACTCCAATGATTTATGTCCCATTTTCCACCTCTGATCTCTATAATTGGAAACATCAGAACCTTCTTTTTTCAAAGGACCCCCATAGGCTGGTTTCGCTTTTGGAAACTATTTTCCGCACTCATCAGCCTACCTGGGATGATTATCAACAGATTTTACAGACTTTGTTCACTTCTGAGGAGAGAGAGAGAATCCATCGGGAGGCTGCTAAGATTATCTTGGGGGACAATGAGGGGAACTCCCAGACTAGGAGGGATGAATTAGAGGAATCACTCCCTTCGAGTCCTCCTCGTTGGAACCCTAACACTGACGCAGGGATGACAGCCTTGCGCCACTATCACCAGTCTCTACTTAGGGGTCTAAGGGCTGCAGCTAAAAAGCCTACTAATTTAACTAAGGTTAGTGCAGTCATGCAGGTTAAGGACGAGTCCCCGGCTGCTTTCTTAGAGAGATTATTGGAGGCATATTGAATGTACACCCCCTTAGACTCAGAAAATAAAAATAACAGACGAATGGTAAACATGGCGTTTGTCTCTCAGTTGGCCCCAGACATTAGAAAAAAACTTCAAAAGCAAGAAGTGTTTGAAGGAAAAGCTAGAAGTGAATTGGTAGAAATAGCTCAGAAAGTTTTCCAAAATAGAGAAGATCCTATTCGGGAGAAGACGAAGCAGCTCCCGCGAATCTTGCTGGCAGCACCAACCTGGAAACCCCATCCCTCCAAGGAGCGGCTGGAGAGAGGAGACCTAAAGAAGAACCAATGTGCCTTTTGCAAGGGGATGGGGCACTGGAAAAAGGATTTTCCTAAGTTGATAGGCAGAAGAGCTCAGGAACCTAAGGAACCAGCCCGCCTCTTAGTAGAAACTGAAGATTGAGGGGGTCAGGGTTCCTTTGAGCTTGGCCCCCAGGAATCCATGATAAAGTTAACAGTCGAAGGGAAGCCAACTGAATTCCTAGTAGACACGGGGGCCACTTTTTCAGTTCTCCAAGAGACAACCGGGAACTCTCATCCCAGAAGACTTCTATCATAGGGGCAACAAAAAAACCTAAATCTTACCCCTGGACTCAAGCCCGAATTACTGACTTAGGAAAGGGTACTATTACCCATTCCTTCTTAGTAATGCCAGAATGCCCATACCCCCTCTTAGGCTGAGACTTGCTGCAAAAATTAAAGGCAACCATTTCTTTTAAAGATGGGGAAACAACTTTGCAACTGGGAGATCAGCTCCCTCAATCAATTGTGTTAACTGTCCCTATCTCCGAAAAATATATTCTATTTGAACAAGAGCCCAAGGGGGCTATAGGAGAAAGCTATATCCAGGAACTACTTACTAAAATCCCCGGGGTCTGAGCAGAGAGCAACCCGCCAGGATTGGCTTTGCATCAAACTCCTATCATTGTGCAATTCATGAGTACTGCTCTCCTCATCCAAGTCAAGCAATACCCCATACCTCAGAAGGCAAGGGAAGGCATAGCGAAACATATCAAGAGATTAAGAGAAGCGGGGATACTGACTCCCTGCCAATCACCCTGGAATACCCCCCCTTTACCAGTAAAAAAGCCAGGGACCGAAGATTATAGACCAGTACAGGACCTAAGAGAAGTCAATAGGAGGGTTAAAACCATTCACCCCACTGTACCTAACCCTTATACCTTTCTGAACTCTCTGCCTCCAGAACGAACTTTCTATTCTGTACTGAACCTGAAAGATGCCTTCTTCACCTTACCATTGGCACCTTAGAGCCAACCCATCTTCGCCTTTGAGTGGACGGACCCTGAAGGGGGATTTTCAGGCCAGCTAACCTGGACTAAACTCCCGCAAGGATTCAAGAATTCTCCAACCATCTTTGATGAAGCTCTGAGCTGAGACCTCCTGGGATTCAGGGAATCCCACCCTCAGATAACTCTTTTGCAATATGTAGATGACCTTCTTCTTGCAGCAGCATCAGATGAGGATTGCCTAATCGCCACCAAGGAGTTGCTCTCTGAACTAGCAAGCCTCAGCTACCGGGTGTCCATGAAAAAGGCTCAGATCTGCGTACAAAAAGCCACATATTTGGGCTACCATCTGGAAGAAGGTAAGAGGACCCTATCTCTGGGACGGATAAAAACTATCCTGAATATCCCAACTCCAACCACCAAGCGCCAGGTATGGGAATTCCTAGGGGCGGTAGGCTACTGCAGGCTCTGGATACTTGGGTTTGCTGAAATTGCAAAACCCTTATACACCTGCATAAGCGGAAGGGACCCTAACTTTCACTGGACTCATGAAGAAGAACAGGCCTTTATAGCCCTCAAGCAAGCCTTAGCCTCAGCCCCTGCCTTAGCCCTACCCGACATCACGAAACCTTTTCAGCTGTTTGTAGCTGAAAAGAAGGGGATTGCCAAAGGGGTCCTCACTCAAACCTTAGGGCCTTGGAAACGCCCAGTGGCCTATCTCTCCAAGCAACTAGACCCTTGTAGCTGCAGGATGGCCATCATGCATGACAGCGATAGCTGCAACCGCCCTTCTTATCAAGAAGGCACAGAAATTGACCTTGGGCCAGGACATGCAGATTATCGGGGGCCACACCACTGAGGCCCTCCTTAGATCCCCACCTAACCGTTGGATTTCGAATGCGCATCTTACTCAATATCAGGTGCTGCTACTAAATCCCCCTCAAGTCACTTTCTCTAAGTCCACAGCTCTCAACCCAGCTACTATGTTGCCAGATTCTAAATATGGAGAAATTGTCCATGATTGCCTGGACATTTTAGAGGCTATCACTGGATCTAGACCTAACCTCCGGGACACTGCCCTAGAAAACCCAAACTACGAGCTTTATACTGATGGAAGCAGTTATCTAAAAGATGGACTGAGATATGCAGGCGCAGCGGTGACCACGGAAAATCAAGTACTCTAGTCACAGGCCTTGCCCCAAGGAACCTCTGCACAAAAAGCAGAACTAATTGCTCTGACCCAGGCGCTTCACTGGGCAAAAGGTAAGAAAGTCAATATCTATACTGACAGCCAGTATGCATTTGCAACTGCCCTGGTACATAGAACCCTCTACCAGGAAAGAGGACTTTTAACATCGGCTGGAAAAGAAATTAAAAATAAGCAAAAGATTTTAGCCCTTTTAGCAGCTATATGAAAACCTAAGGAGGTAGCCATTATCCATTGCAAAGGGCATGAGACCCAACCAAGTTGCACCAAGAAAGGGAATGATCTTGCAAACCTGACTGCGAAGCGGGTAGCGTTGGGAGAAGTGAAACCACTCGAAATCTTGCCACTTCTTCCCCAACGAGCGCTACCTACTTCTCCTAGCTATAACCAAGAAGAACAAGAATTAGGACAAAAACTGAATTGTACCACTGAGGCTGAACTTTGGCAACGATTGCCTGACGGGCGCCTGCTGCTGCCAAAAGCATTGGGTATTGCCCTAGTCCAGAACTTCCAATATAGCACTCACCTTGGTACCTCAAAATTAATTGCTCTAATTAATAAACATTTCTATGTTCCAGATTTGAAGACCATCGCCAACTCAGAGGTAACCCGCGCTCAGGTCAACCCAGGGCCTCCAATCTCTCGCAGTGTAGGGGTCCAAATCAGAGGCCATGAACCAGGGGAACATTGGAAATTAGATTTTACTAAAATTTAAAAAAGCAAATATGGCTATAAATCTCTCCTGGTCTTTATAGATACTTACTCCGGATTAACTAAAGCTTTTGCCACCAAGCATGAAACTGCCAATATAGTCGCCAAGCACCTCCTGACAGAAATCCTCCCACGATTTGGCTTACCCTTGGCGTTGGGGTCCAACAATGGCCCAGCTTTCATAGCCAAAATATCCAAAAGTCTAGCTGAGGCACTTAAAATAGACTGGAAATTACATTGCATTTACAGGCCTCAGAGCTCAGAACAGGTAGAGAGGATGAATAGAACTTTAAAGGAAACTTTAACTAAATTAAAACTGGAGACTGGAGAGAGTTGGGTAAGTCTTCTCCCTTTCGCCTTACTAAGAACCAAATGTACCCCTTATTTGAAAACATTTAACCCCTTTTAAAATAATCTATGGAAGACTACCTCCCATAATCCCCAAATTACACTTAGACCACCTGGGTGACTTAACTAACCAAGAGTTTCTCACGTCCTTACAGGCTATCAACCTCATCCGGAAAGAAGCACGCCTTCTAGCCCAGCAGAAGAGACAACCAGAAAACGCTCAGCTTCCAACACTTAACATAGAGCCTGGGGACTGGGTTTGGACTAAGAAATTTAACCAAGAGACTTTAGAACCCACCTGGGAAGAACCCTTCCTTGTAATCCTCTCAACCCCAACAGCTGTTAAAAAAACAAAGAAATGTCATTGGTTGCACCATACTCAGGTAAAAAAGGCACACCCTGACCAAATCCCAAAGAAATGGGAGGTCAGACCAGATGGCAAGGACCTACTCCAACTCAGATTTATTTCCTCCTAAGCCTTAGTCTACCTGCTACTTTTGCTTCCTCCATTCCCACCAAGTACCAGTGGGTCCTAATTCGAACCAAAGATAGAAAGCATATAGCTCCTTTAGTAATTCTTTGCTAACTATGCTAGACTCTGTTTTCTCCCTTCTGAATGAAACTCAGCCGGCCATCACCACTGAGTGTTGGCTCTGCGTCAATCCGGCACCACCATACTGCGTGGGGATTGGTGCCAACCTGATGGGAGAAATGGCTCCCCAGAACGTCTCCTACACCAATGCCGACAACTTTGGGACTGGTAACCTATCTGATTGTTCTCATCAAAGAAAACTCACCCTCAGCGATCTCCAAGGACAAGGGATCTGTTTTACCAGTGGCAGCTACTCCATAAAGAACTCACCTTATAAAGACAATTGCCTGAACACTGTCCCCCTTACTGCTTCAAAATCCACTTGGACTTTAATCACCCCCAAAGGTACCTGGTTTGCCTGCTCATCTGGTATCACCTGCTATATTGCCCCTAGTAATGCTTCTGACCTATGTACCAGTGTTTATATAATTCCCCAGGTTTACCTATATGCTGAACCCTCAGGTACTGCCCACTTCCTAGCTCAAGATCAACATTTTAAACTGCAAAAAAAAAAAAACTCCAATTCTAATCCCTATCTTAGCCACCTTAGGGATTGCAAGTTCAACAGCCATAGGAGCTGCTGCCATGATTATCTCTGATATTAGTATTAGAAAACTTTCAGCTACTTTCTCTGCTGATGTCGCTCTCCTTCAAACCCAAGTACAATATGTTGAAAAACAAGTTAACTCCTTAGCAAAAATAGCTATACAGAACAAAAGAAGACTAGATTTACTGTTTCTGAAACAGGGTGTCTTTTGTGCCGCCCTCGGAGAGGCCTGCTGTTTTTATGTAAACCATTCAGGAATTAATAAACAATCAATGCAAGAACTGCAAAAGAGACTCAGAGAGAGAGATCTAAAACAATCCTCTAAGTCTTGGTTTCAGAACCTTTTCAATTGGTCTCCATGGCTGACTACTTTAATTTCAGCCCTAGTAGGCCCTCTCATACTGTTACTTTTGGGTCTCACTTACGGACCTATCATTATCAATAGGCTTGTAGCTTTTGTCAAGGACAGAGTCCAATCGGTCAAACTAATGGTATTAGCCCAACCCTACCAACACCTGCCAACGACTGGAGACCACTATGATGAGTCAATGATTTGACCCACTAAGAAGAGAAGTGGGGAATGTTGAACCCTAAATTAGCCTACCCATAGGCCTTCATGGCAACCAGAGTAACGTAGAAAGAAAAATTTTCCACTGTCCCCCTAAGTGTCCTATCTGAAAATCACACAACCTCCCCTCCCTTGAACAATCTTGCAAGGACAGACAAGCACACAACCTCCCCTCCCTTGAACAATCCTGCAAGGACATCTCAACCCTGCAGCTGTGCTCCAGGCTATCAGGGCAAACTCTAGCTAACTGCCAAAATCTGCTTCTGTACATCCTGCTTGCTTGCAAACTGTGACAGCAACCCCCTATAAAAGGGAGCCATTTTAAAACCTGGGGGCTGCAGTTCTCTCCTGCATAGAGGTGCTGCAGACACCCACGGGTTTAGCTCAATAAACTTCATAAAAGTGGTTAAAGTCTGAGTGTGGTCGATCTCCTGGGTTATAACAGTTTCAACATAGGAAGCTGTTTTGGTTTGTGCAAACTTCACAATTAATAGATTACAATTGAGGAACAAAATGAGGCAAAGATACTAAGATTTTGAGAAAATCTTCATGAGCTGCCACTTGTCTCATAATCAGGCTGTTTATCAGGCTATTTGCCTTATTGAGCAAAATATTTGCCAAAAAAAATAGAAACATTTTAATTTCTGGGGGAAAAAAGCAAAGCTTTTTATTGATTTAAAAATTAACCTCCTGTGCAGAAATTTACTGTAACATGCAGTTATATTGATGTAGAAATTCTCAGTTTTCATTTCTACCTTGAACTTATTCATCTGCTTGATCTGAAATATAGACCATCCATGCCATTCAATTCAGACTGAAACACTGTTTGATATAGCATCATTGCATATGAAGTTTCCTGTCATGATTATTTAAACTTCTGTAAGTTCCGGGTTTTCCTCTATTTTTGTTGGATGATTATTTGAATTAGACAATAGCTGTGCCATAGCATTTAATAAACTGTAGATCGCACATCAGAACAATATAACAGAGTAACAATAAGAGAAGAATTAAGAATTAAGGATTTGAATGTGTATCATTTTTATCTAACCCAGTAGCCAAGCATGCTCAAATTAGAGCAAGAAAACATATCCCATTTCCAGTTGAAAAAAATCAACAGAAACAAATATTGTGTTATTTAAAATAATACCTATTTTTTTAATTTATCAATATTATTTCCTAGGTTATTTAGTCATATTAAAGAACCTAGGATATTCTGCAGGGATGTAAACAGAACATTTTCCCTAAGATTGTACATATTCTACCATACGAGGCCAATAATATATCTGAAACTTTGTTGTTTCAAGCTAGCCTTTGTCTAATTTCATGTACGCATTGGGGGAAAAGGCTTTTTCCTTGTGAGGGTGAGGGGTTGCTATTTGCCTCATCTGGTGTTAGTGAAATTCTAAATTATAGCATGTAGGATTTTTCCCACTTATACTTCGTGAAAAGTCTAAACTGAAGAGGATTTAGTTTAAACTAGAAGAAAGTCAGCTGGAATTCCTTTTTAGTGGTATGGAAGATTGAATTATATCCCCAAGAAGGACATGTTCAATTTCTAATCTACAGTTCTGTGAGAGGGAACTCAAATTTACATTTTACAAATGTAAATGAGATGTTTGAAGATCCTATTAAAATTAGGCCAAACTATAGAATGGTGGGCCTTAATCTAGTGTGATTGGAGTCCTTAACATTAAGGCAGTTTGGACATGGAAACAGAAACCACGGGGTGCATCAGAAAGACAGATGAAGGCACACATTGAGCCACCTCAAGAATGCAACAGACTTCACAAAAAGGATTACCTGCCAAAATTCTGATTTTGCATTGCTAGCCTCCAAAATTGTGAGACAATAAATACCTATTGTTTTAGCCAAACATTTTTGTGGTTGTTTATCATAGCTGCCCTGGAAACTAAGACAAGTAGCTAAATTATTGATTCTTAAAAGGTTCAGTGTTTGTCTGGAATCGAGCAATCTAAGATCACAAGATTGGAGGTACATTGATGGGTCAAAATGAGACTTCCGTGATAGCAGAGACTATTCTGAAAAACATTAAATATCCAGACGGCCAGTATGGATCAAAACTCACTTTTTTTGCTGCAAATTTATTGCTAGTTATTGGTAGGAATCCAATGATTTGTTTTTAGCCAATATACCCTTATTATATTGCTTAATAGTATAGTAATATAACTTCTAAGAGTTTCTGTTAACAGGTGGTGGAATTCAGAGTGGAAAGATCAGAAAGCTGACATAAAGCAAAAAGGAAAATTTTGGCTTCATTAGTGAGACTTCCTTGTAATAATTGTCAAAGTGAAGGATATTCCAAGTAAACAATCAGTTGCATACTACATCTCTAAAATTTCTGTCTTTGAAATTTTGGATTAAATGGTTAGTTCCTACAAATAATCCATTGATGATCTTTTAGTGAGAATAAGAAAACTTCATCTCTGGGTGACACAATAGGCATTTTAAACTTCTGGCCATTAAGCTTTTTTGACAATTACCATCTAAAAAGCCCCTTAGTCATTAAAGTAAATTACTCAGGAAAACAATTGTTTCATCTTAAATTTCTGGTATTGAAAAAAAATGAGTGGTGTATAATGGAAATATGTACAAGTATATAATTTGAATTGATTGACTTAGCCAAATCTAGAGTGAATTGTAGTCAGATATTGGACAAATATCAAGGATAAAATAAGAATAGAAAGTCTAAAACAAATTATAGGATCCTCCTCGGTGCTGTAGTTAAGGCATAAAAGACTCTGTAAGTTATTCAGAATCTTTATCAACAGGACAGGAAATATCTGTGAACATGAAAACAGAAGAATTCAGCCTCAAGTATGATTATCTGTAACTTCATGCTCTTGGATTTTTTTTTTTTTTTTATGTTTATCGTGGTTGGAAAGTTTCTATTTTATACCATTATCTATCTGATCTGAAAGTTTTCTGTTGAAGCTGTCTTCTACTTCTTGAAGAATGTCTATGGATTATTCATAATAATGCTTAGATTGTATTCTCTCTTAGGAGCACTTTCCATTTTTGAAGAACAGCATACACCTTTTAATTACAAAGGAATAATGCCTTGGGATTGTACTAATGTGCTAATTAATAGAACTTCATAATGTACATTCCAATGGGAATTGAAGGCTGTCTAACTCTGAGGTTTCTTATAGACCAGATTTTTTGGCAGTATCCTCATTTGAATTTTTGCTAAGAAGCCATTTCTTAATTTTATTCTCATTTGTCACATAGAAAGACTAAGAATTACTAAACCCTCAGGTAACGATTCCTTCTTATTTAACACATATTCCCTCAATTTTTCTTTTTCCTCTTCCTTTTTATATATAAGGAAGTAAAAAGTCAGGCAACATTTTAAACATTCCTTAGCTATACCTCTAAATTCTACAGGCACATTTTATGCATTCTGCTATAATTCATGCTAATAGAGTTGCTAAGATTCTGCCACTATATACCAAGGGTCATCCTTATTTCTTTTTATACTAAGATAGCACTCACTTTTCTGCCAAGCCCTCAATGGCAGCCTTATTAAACAACACATGGCTCCTGTTATCCAATTCATCAAGGCCTGGTACTCATTCCCTCATACTCTCCTCAAAGCCTACTGTATGTTTTCAAAGGAACTTTCATGCATGGGGTTTTCATTGTTCTTGTCATCATTGTTGTTATGACATACACTCACTTTAAATTACCAATAATTTAAATAAATAAAATTGTTATTTAAGATATTTTCCCAAAACATAGATGCTTTAAATGACATACCTGAATTATCTCATTTTCTCAGGGACTCAGGAAACCAGGAGATGCTCATCTCAGTGCCTTTTACACACCCTTTCCCATGAGGTTGCAGTCAACCTGTCAGGCATGGTTGCCAGTCACAATTGGGGTGGGGTATGGAATTTGCTACACTTCATTCACATGGTTTTGTAAAGTTCCAAGGAACTTGCCATTTAGACTTTTCCACAGAACTGCCTACAACATGGCAGCTGGCTTCTCTTAGGACAAGTGAGTGTATAGAGTGAGAAAAGAGGCATGGCAGACTCACCAAGGAAGAATCCAGTGACTTTCTATTACCTAATGTCAGAAGTGTCATCCCATCACTTATTTTGTATTCTGTTTGTCACAAGCAACTAATTCCAACCACTCATAAGGGGGGGGGGTGAAATAAATACTAAAAAATGAAGCTATTTGGAGGCCATGTTTGAGCCTACTTACCATATCTCCTTTCTGAAACAATCAAATAATCCAGACTATATATATATATATGTATATATATATATATATATGCATCTCTATCTTTCACTGTCTTTTTCTCTCCCTTTCTATCTATATATCTATCTTTATCTCTATCTCTGTCTCTGTCTGTGTCTCTAACTGTATCTCTAGCTGTATTTGTATCTATATCAATTTAAAAATAAAATCATTAGCAGTCAATGAAGATCAGAGCTCCTTGGGAGACAGGAAACAAATGAGACAAGCCCCGTGATTGCCTCCGCTAAGTGTGTGAGATAATTTTCAGGCTGCAATTCTGGTGGGCTCTGTGAGTTAAAGAGACCATGCTGAGATTCTGTGCAGACTGAAGTGGATAGATTTTGCAAGAAAGAGTACAAAAGAGGGATTAGCTACAGAAAAATAATGCAGGAGATCTACAGAGGACTTCCCTAAAATTTTCAGCAAATACAGGTATCAGGTACATAAATATAAGGAAAAAAATCTAACACATGATGAAAAAATCTAGTCAATAAAAACTGACCACAAAATAAGGCAGAATCTACAATTAACAGGTAAGTAAATTAAAAGAGTTTGTGTAAATGTGTTTCATATATTTTAAAAGTTGTAAGTAGCATGTAGGATATAAAAACACAAATGGAACACAAAAATATTCAAATTTTATACTATTATGTGAGATGAAAATTTTGTGAATTGGGATCAGTGATTGATTTGATATCTTAGAAGAAATGATTAGTGAACTTGAAGACATAGAATTAGAAAAAAAATGAAAATAAAACTCAGAAAGGAAAAAGAACTTTAAATATGAAAAGACCTTTAGTAAGTTAGGGAAAGTGTTCTACTGAAAGCACTTATGTAATCAGTTTATCTGTAAGAGAAAAGTGCGGGAGTAGAAAATACATTTGAAATTACAATATCTGAAACTTAAAAAAAATTTATTAAAAATTATAAAGTCACATCTTCAAGATGCTTAACAAATTTCAAGCACAGGAAATATGTAGAGAAGTCACCAATGCACATTAAATAAAATTATGGAAAATCAGTAATAAAAAGAAAATTATAAAAGCATCCATGGGGCGAAAACATTTTGTTCAGATAAACAAAAATAAAAAGGAAATCAGAATTCTCAATACAAACAATGTAAGAGAAAAAACAGTGGAGAAACATCTAAAAGGCTGAAAGAAAAAAAATACAGCATAGAGTTATATATACCATAAAAATAAATTTCAAAAATAAAAATAATATAAAGACTATTACAGATAAAAAAAGCTGAGAGAATTCACCATCAGGCTCACAAATGCTTAAGGAAATCTTTAGGAAGAAAGGCAATGATATGAGTTGACAATTTGGATATACACAAAACAATTAAGGTGATGTGAGATGCTCTATATATGCCTAAATATATGACCATTTTTTTTGTAAAAATTCTGTAAGATATAATTAATATTTATAGAAAATAACAATGTATTGTTGTACTGTGGGGTTTATAAATATCTGACAGTGAAACACAAAAACAGCCTAAAAGATTTGCTATCATAAATAGAAGTTTACTATTGTTAGATTCTTATACAGTGGCAAAATTCCAAATGATAGTAGTCTTTAATGAGAGGAACATGTGTGCAGTAGTAACTAAAATAAAAACAAGTATTAGAAAATATAATTATACTTAATAAGGTAATGATAATATAAAATATATTTAGTTAACCTAAATCAAAATCAAAATTAGTACAGAGAAACAAGGCACAAAAAGCTTTTAAATATGAGAAAAAATAGCAGTAGGGCATAATTAAAATTAAACATATCAGTAATTACAATTAAAGTAGTTTAAAAAATAATTAAAATGCAGATTCTGATAGAATTTTAACACAAGACCTAATTGTATGTAGTAGCTTTCAAACAGATTTTAAGAACATACAAATAATTTAAAAGTAAAGATACAAAGATACATATTTTTAACACTAACTGAAGGAAAACTGAACTGGTTAAATTATTAAATGAATATGAGAAAAAGTACATTTCAGAGCAAAAGATTGACAGGGATAAAGAAAGTCAATTCAGAGTGATAAGCAGCCCAATTCATTAAAATGAAGTAAAAAATCCCAAACTTATATGGATCAAATAACAGACCTACAAAATACATGAAGTAAAACAGATAAAACTGCCAAAAGAAATAGATGTATGGACAGTAATTGTTGGGAATTATGATACCCACTGTAGCAGTTTGGCATTATTTATGAATTCAAAAAATAGATATTGGATTATGCTTGTAAACTCCTCTGTTCATACAAAAGTGATTAAATTATGATTATGGTTTTGAATGGGCCACATCAGTAGGGTGTTGAGACCCTGCCCCTTGGTGTATAGGGAATCAAAGATAAAAAACATTACAAAGGATAGAGTTGGAGTTCTGATACAGAGTTTTTGAGCTGGAGCCCCAGGGAGTAAGCACACAGAGGAACTTGGTCATGAGGAAGGAGAGAAGTCCCCGAGAAAAGATATGAGCCAATTTCCTGACAGTTCACAGCTGGCCTTGTGGAGAGAGGCAAAGCCTAGAAAGCCTGATAGTCTACAGCTGACCTTGTGGAGGAAACAGAGGAGCTGAGTCCAGAGAGAAATGGAGACCCAGAAGGGAAGAACCCAAAAAGCCTGAACCCTGGCAAGCATCAGCAGCTGTCTTGCTCAAACACATGCCAACAGACTTTGGTGAGAAAAGTAACTTATAGTTTATGGCCTGGTAACTGTAAGCTTCTACCCCAAATAAATACCCTTTTGTAAATGTCAACAGATTTCTGACATTTTACATCAGCACCCCTTTGGCTAACTAATAGATAATTTGCTTCTGAGAGTGGGGTAGTGCTTTTGCAATTAACAAACTGCTGGAACAGTTTTATAAATGGGTAAGGGGTATTTTTTGGAGGAATTGTGAGATACTTGTTAGAAAAGATCTACAGTGCTTTGAAGAGTCTCTTGATAGTAATATGAACTCTAAAGAGACTTTTTATGAGGCCTTAGAAGTAAATTATGAAACTATTATTGGAAACTGGAGGAAAGATAATCGTGTTTCAAAGTTGCAGAGAATTTAGCAAGATTAACTCCTGGTGTTTTATGGAAGGCAGACTTTGAAAATGGTGATCCTGGGCATTTAGCTGAAGAACTTTCCAAAGTAAACCCAGAGAATGCAGCTGGCTTCTCTTTGCAGCTTATAAAAAATTGCTAGATGAAAGAAATATGCTAAGGACTGAAGTCTTGGGCACAAAGAAAACAGAAAATGATTCTGGAAATTCCAAGCCTCTGGAAATCATGCTCACATACATAGTGCCCCATTTCAGAACATTACTAAATTTGGACCTTGTAGATCATGACTGAAGATGCAATTATTTAGGAAACACTTGGGAAAGCCTTACTGTCTGATGGCTTGGACCCCTGCATCCTGCATGCTAAAACAACAAGCTTTTTGAGAGAGCTATATGAATAAAATCACTGTCGGGCTGGAAGAAAAGGTATATGGAAAGGAGAGATTGAAGGAGAAACAGGTATAAGAGGAAATCCATGGAAGCTAAGATTTGGAATTAAGACATCACTTTGGGCCAAGAGAGGAATCCCACCCATGTGTACAGAGAGAGTTTACCCCAGCTGTTGAAGAGGGTGCATGTTCCCACCTGATATTCTGGGAGAGTTTTGCTGCCCCAGGGTAGAGAGAAGGTGGAGCACATTCCTCAAAGATTAGGGCAGTTGAGGCCAGCACCCCATAGGTCTGAGAGGGGTTCCCTTGTCCCCCATGGATTAAGGAAGGCCAGGTGGTCAACTCGTTGCTCTGAGAGGATTAAGCCTGTATGCTAAAGGTAAGGGAAGGCCCAGTGGTCAACTAATTGCTCTGAGAGGGTTGAGCCTGTATACCAAAGGTTAGGGTGAATGTTGTCTTCACGTCACTGTACTAGGGGAGTTAAGACTCTAACCCAAAGATTGGGTAAGTTGTGGCAATCACCCCAATACTCTTGGAGGATGAGGTCTAGAGCTTCATCAACAACTAGATGTTTGATGAGGGTGGAACCAAGAAAACAGCTATTAGGCAAGCCTGTGGAAAGTGTGGGTCCCCAGCAGGCCCCAGGGAAAAGAAACCATCATCTTAAGAATGACTCTCAGACTTTGACATCTAATGAAGTATGTCCTGCAAGTTTACTGAACCGTAAAGGACCCATGGCTCATGTTCCCTTCCCAATTTCTCCTTATGGTAACGAAAATATTTATCCTTTGTCCATTTGTGTATTGGAAGCAGATAAATGGCTTTGTAAGTTTCAGAGGTCTACAGCAGATGAGACTTTGCCCAAGACAAACTGTATTTCTTTACATTTATTATGCTATGATTTTGTACTTGCATTGTTATTGATTAAGGGTTTTTGAATATTGTAATGTATTTTTGGAATTCAGATGGTAGAATGTAGCAGTTTGGCATCATTTATGAATTCCAAAAATAAATATTGGATTATGCCTGTAAACTGGTCTGTTCCTAAGGACATTATTAAATTATGATTAGGGCTTTGATTGGGCCATGTCAGTAGGGTGTTGAGTCCCTACCTCATGGGTGGGGACTCAGAGACAAATGACATGGCAAAGGACAGAGTTGGAATTCTGATTCAGAGGTTTTGAGCTGGAGCCCCGGGAAGGAAGCACACAGAGGAGCTTGGTCATGAGGATGGAGAGAAGTCCTCAGGAAAAGATATGAGCCATTTTCCTGACAGTTCACAGCTGGCCTTGTGGAGAGAGACAAAGCCTAGAGAGTCTCATATTCTACAGCTGACACCTTGTGGAGGAAACAGAGCCCAGAGAGAAATGGAGCCCCAGGAAGAGAGGAAACCAAAAAGCCTGAAACCTGGCAAATGTCAGCAGCTGTCTTGCTCCAACACATGGCAACATACTTTGGTGAGGGAAGTAACTTATGCTTTATGGACTGGTAACTGTAAGCCTCTACCCCAAATAAATACCCTTTTGTAAATGCCAACAGATTTCTGGTATTTGCATCAGCACCCCTTTGACTAACTAGTATACCCAGACTCAATTTTTTAAATCCTGAGATCAAGTATATATATATTTTTTACTTTGTAGAGATTTCCTCATATCCCAGTATATGGTCTATTTAGGAGAAGTCCAATGTGCATTTGAAAATAATGCACTATCTGTGCTGTGAGACATACTCTTTTATAAATATAATTTAGGTCCAGTTGGTAAACTACATTGCTCAAAGTCACCTATCCTCATTTTTACCTGCTTGCTCTGTAAGTTGTTGGAGCTATATTTTAAACTCTGAGAGTGATTCTCTGTTTCTCCTTTTAGTTCTTCTAATTTTGCTTTATAAATTTTGATTCTATATAATTATTCCATAAAACCATTATGGTATCTTAATTGAATAAATATTTCAACATGAGCCTTATAAAGTATAGTGGTAACAATGGCTATTTTTATTGGAGAATTGGTTTCTGAATTAAATTGTATAAAATGGGATATCAATTGATGTGTGAGGAATAAAATTTAAAGGCATCTATTTAAATGTATTTTGTGGTCATATTCAATAATATTTGCATATAAGTAGCCCCACAATCCCTTTCTGTAACTTCAAGCATAAATAATATATACAAGCATAGTTGTATATGAGAGACCATAGTATTATTTTATTAAAAGTTTTATGAAATAAAAGGAAGTTTGTCAACAAAATATTTTGGATTGACAGACATGCAGCAGGAATGCATTATCAATGTGGAATCCTGAGTGGGTCAGAACATTTATTACTGAAACCAGAGTCATCTGGACATAGGCCCAAGGTTTCATGGTCACAGTACAGTGGAGGGTCTGGCAGATGGCCACAGAGCATTCATGGCCCCTGTTAGTGAGGAACAGATCTCTGCAGTAGCAAACAAAAACATGAGGTAAATCTGAGCTGCACAATATACCATAGAGATCACCTTGTTGCCAAAGAGGAAGATGACAAATTCCTTGGGTTTTCTAACAGAAATGTAGCACGTGTCCAAGTTAAACAGATTCATAAGATAGAAATACACAGGCATGTGGAGCTTCAGATCCATGTGATTGCTGTGATCATGGGAAGTGTCAGGGTTGCTAAGTATATCAGTAGTAATAGTATGACATAGCAGATTCTGAGCTCCCATGTATCAGCCATTTTCACAAGTAGGCATTCAGCTACCATGGTAGATTTGGGAATCTTGGGGCAATTTGCCTTTGCCATGAAGAGAAAGACAAATAAGCCCTAAAAACCATGGAGAATTAACATTTGGATGAAATTAGCATAAGTAAATTTATTTTAATATATTGATACAATTTTATTCTCTCCATCTGTAATGGTTATTAAGATATAACATAATGTTTCCTTGTGTTCCCTTAATCTCCCTACTTGTGAAACCTTTTTCCAGTGGAGGGAAATATAATCTTTTTTTTCATTAATTATTTTTAAAAGATATTAGATTACATAGATTGTTACATAAAAAATAATATAAAGGATTCCCAAAAGCCCCACTCCCAAGACCTCGCACTTTTCCCCACATTAACAACTTCTTTCATTTGTGTGGTACATTCATCGCAATTGATGAACACATTTTGGAGCATTGCTACTAAACATGGACTATAGTTACATTGTCTTTTACACTCTCTCCCATTCAATTCTGTAGGCTATGGCAGGATATATAATGGCCTGTATCTCTCACCACAATGTCATCCAGGTCAATTCCAAGTCCTGAAAATGCCCCATATTACACATCTTTTTCTCTCTCCCTGACTACAGCACCTCCAGTGCCCACTGTCTCCACATCAATGATATAATTTCTTCTGATTGCTAGAATCACATTAAGTCTATAGCAGAACACCAGTAAGTCTACTCTAGTGCATATTTTATTCACCATTCCTGAGGATTCTTGTGTCATGATGCCCACTCCACCTCTAAGTGATAGGAGATTTCAATCCCATATGGCTGATGGATGGAACTCTCTTGCTTGCAGTTGTAGGCTCTCTTGGTTCAATGGTGTGGTAGTCCATTCTCACCTCCCCATCAGTTGTTCTGTGTGAGTCCAATGAACTGGAGAGTAGGTGCTGCAACACCACTGAGGCTTAGGGCCCAGCCAGCAAATCCACAGCCCAGAGATTCAAGTTTCCTGGATAAACACTTACCAGCACCAGCACCAGCACCAATTATAGGTTCAAACAAAAGGTACAGAAGAGGGATGTGTAGAGATGTCCCATTTGAGTCCAACTCTATCAAACTCAGGGGCACAATATTCAAAGTATGGCACACTGGCAAGGCACCAGACTCTAGAGCTAACTGCCATGACCACAGGACCTGAGTGTCTCTGGAGCCCTTAGGAACCCCACTATTTGGAGTAGTATCCACTTTGGCTCTCTGTGAGACCCTGCTGAGATGTGTATAAGTATTATCTCTCTGATGACCTCCTGACTCACTTAGAAGTCTCTTAGCCATATAAACTCATTTATGTTTACCTTTTCCCCATTTTACTCAAGGTCTTTTTCCAGTTGTTTCACCAGCTGGTACTTGGTAGGAATCCATCAGTGCCAGGGAGGCTCATCCCCAGGGGTCCTGTCCCTCACTATGGGGAAGGCAATGCATCCACATGCTGAGTTTAGCTTAGAGAGAGGCCACATTTGAGCAACAAAGAAGCTCTCAGGAGGTAACTCTTAGGCATCCTACAATGCTAGGCCAATTTAAAAATTCAAAAGCAAAAGGCTCATAAGCATAATTGTCAATATCAAGGGCCCATCAGTGGACCATACTTCTTCACTAGTCATTGCCCTTGTACTTGGGTGACTCTTGCTGTTCCATTAGAGAATGTGGCAGAGCTCCCTAGGATGGGGATTCAATAATCCTTTGACTCATATGTAAAACTGTACCCACGGTGGCAATGCCCCATGAACATATGAACATATTTATACTACTTACATGTATGC
This sequence comes from Tolypeutes matacus, assembly GCA_026826555.1. NCBI lineage: Eukaryota > Metazoa > Chordata > Mammalia > Cingulata > Chlamyphoridae > Tolypeutes > Tolypeutes matacus. The sequence goes on along the minus strand of JAKSZT010032026.1, from coordinate 244,882 downwards.
CCAGGTGAACTTCTTCCCATGTATCCCCCGTCGCTGACACCCCACACCATTGATCCTCCCCTGCCTTAGTTATAACACTTCTGTGATCCAAAGCATCTTCAAAAATGAAGCCAAGAATGTTGCCAAATTTGATTAATAGGAAAATGAAATAATAATGATAGGTTTAAACATAAGAAATAAAATAAATAATACTTTAGAAAAACTAAAACTAAAATAAAGTAAAAAAAATGGGGTATTAAAGAAAATGAAAAATATTTTTTAAAGTTTTTGATGTTTTGCCTTTCATCACTGTAATATCTGTTGTCCTTTATGTACAGTGGCATTTTCTTCCATTTCTTCCCCAGGGTCTTACTTTATTATTATTATTATTTTTTTGTCTTCAAAATACTTTTAGGTCACAGTAAAGTTACATACTGAATATAGGAGACTCCCAAATAGCCAAAACCTTCCCTCTTTCCCCCATTCCCTATTAATAACCATTTTACATGTGGATTGTACATTTGTTACAGCACATGTACAAATATTGAAACTTAGGTATTAACCACGGACTATGGTTTACATTGTGGTTTACATGTTAGACCATATACTTATAATTTTTTGATGAAATTTAACATGGCCTGTATCCATCATTGCAAGGTCATGCAGAACTGTTCCATTGCCTCCTGAATATCCCCTCTTCCATCTATTCTATTCCTCCCTCCCCTCCTCTCAGGTTCCACAGCGACTACCAGGTTTGACTCCTTGAAGGACAAAGTTCATAGGTAGTTGCTAAAATGCTTAGGGCTTGACAAACTATTCTGTCCTCCCCTATTATTAATTTCCCATGCTGTCAAGAGACAGTCTCCACTCTGTTTGAGAACATATTGTATCTCCCCAGCATTGGAGTCCAGCTCCTCCCACTCATTATGTGGGTCTCCATGCACTGATACAGCACACTATGACAAAATGATCACTCACACATTCTCTCGAAGACTGCCACAGGTGTGCCCTGTCCCAAATGCCGAACCCCCATCCAGCACCCTAAACCAGTAACCCTTCCTTGTCATATTGCCAAAAGGGTTTTATCATCACTGTAGTTTCACCCACATAACCACCAATTTCCAGTGTTCACCTGCTCCCTCCCCCAATCCTCCCCCCAGTTTGATGGACCATCCAACACATCCTCCCCAACTTACCCACCTGTCAAGCTTGCACTGCCCAACCCAATAGTATCCCTACAACACTGTCATATCCCTTCACTGTCCAATTACTCACTTCCACCTTAACATAGGTTTGCCTGTATGGGAGTTGGCTCACAACCTTCTTTTCCCTTTCTATTTCCTATAAACCTGTCTTCCAATCTCTAGCTCTCAGAGTCAGCTAGATTTGTGTAATTCATGTCAGAGAAGTCATGTAATATTTGTCCTTCAATGCCTGGTTTGCTTCACTCAATCTAAGGTCCTAAAGATTCATCCATGTTATCACATGTGTTAGTACTGTATTTCTTATTACAGTTTGAGTAATATTCCATTGTATGCATATACCACATTTTGTTTATCCATTCATCTGGAACCACCAGACTGTCCTCCACAATGGCTGCATCATTCTACATTCCTGCCAGCAGTGGATGAGGTTTCCCATTCCCCCACTACCCTGCAACACTTGTAGCCCTCTGTTTTTATAATGACCACCAGTCTAATGAGTGTAAGATGATATCTCATTGTAGTTTTTATTTGCATTTTTCTAATAGCTAGTGATGTTGAGCATCTTTTCATGTGCTTTTTAGCCATTTGTATTTCTTCTTTGGAGAAGTGTCTGTTCAAATCACTTGTCCACTTTTTTAAATGGGTTGTTTGTCTTTTTATTTTCAAGATATAGAATTTCTTTATATATGCTGGATATTAGGCTCCTCTCAGGTATATGGTTACCAAATATTTTCTCCCATTGTGTAGGCTAACATTTCACTTTCTTGACACCTCCTTTGAGGTACAAAAGGTTTTAATTTTGAGGAGGTCCCATTTATCTATTTTTTCTTTCGCTGTTCATGCTTTGGGTGAGAAGTTTTTGAAGCCATTTCCTGTTACAAGATTCTGTAGATGCTTCCCTACATTATGTTCCAAAGTCTTTATGTCCTTGTCTCTTATGTTTTGGTCTCTGATCCATCTTGAATTGATTTTTGTATAAGGCATGAGATGGAATTCCTCTTTCATTCTTTTGGATATGGATATCCAGTTTTCCAAGCACCATTTGTTGAAGAGGCCATTCTCTCCCATTTGAGAGGGCTTGAGGGCCTTGTTAAATATCAGATGACTGTATATGTGAGGATCAATATCAGGACTCTCAGTTCAGTTCCATTGGTCAGTATGTCTATCATTGTGCCAATACCATGCAGTTTTGGCCACTGTAGATTTGTAGTATGTTTTAAATTCAGGTTGTTTGATTTCCCCGATTTTGTTTTTCTTTTTCAATATTTCTTTGGCTATTCAGGGCCTCTTGCCCTTCCAAATAAATTTCATAGTTGGTTTTTCCAATTCGGTAAAAAATGCTGTGTTGATTTTTATTGGGATTGCATTAAATCTGCATATTAGTTTGGGTAGGATAGACATCTTAATGATATTTAGTCTTCCTATCCATGAACAGGGAATATTCTTCCATTTATTTAATTCTTTTTTTTATTTCCTTTAATGGTGTTGTTAAGTTTTCTGTATATAAGTCATTTACATCTTTAATTAAATTTTTTTTCTTTAATTAAATTTATTCCTAGGTATTTGAACTTTTTACTTACAATTGTAAATGGTATTTTTTTTTTATTTTCTCCTTATATTGCTAATTATTGCTATACAGAAATGCTACTGAGTTTTATGCAATTATCTTATAACCTGTGACTTTACTGAACTCATTTATAAGTTCTAGAAGCTTTTTTAAACACTTTTCAGGGCGTTCTATGTATAGGATCATGTTGTCTACAAATAATGAAATTTTTACTTCTTCCTTTCCAATTTGGAAGCCTTATTTCTTTTCCTTTTCTTGCCTCAGAAAGAGAGAGTACTTCAAAGCCAATGTTAAATAGGAGCAGTGACAGTGGACGTCCTTTTCTTCTTCCCGATCTTAGAGGGAAAGATTTTAGGATTTCACCATTGTATATGATGTTAGCCTTGGGTTTTTCATATATAAGCTTTATCATGTTCAGAAAGTTTCCTTCTATAACTATCTTTTGCAGTGTTTTTATCAGGAAAGTGTGCTATATTTTGTCAAATGCTTTTTCTGCATGTATAGAGACAATCATGTGATTTTTTTCTTTCAATCTGCTTATGCATTGTATTATATTGATTTCTTTTTTGTGTGTTGAACCATGGTTGCATACCCGGGATGAAACCCAATTAGTCATGGTGTATAATTCGTTTGATGTGTTGTTGAATATGATTAGCAAATATTTTATTGAAGATTTTAACATCTAGATTAATTGGAGAGATTGGTCTGTAATTTTTCTTTTTTTCTGGCATCTTTGTTTGGCTTTGGTATTAAGGTAATGTTGGCATAATAGAATGAGTTAGGCAATGTTCCTACTAATTTATGGAAGAGTTTAAGCAGGATTGGTATTACTTCTTTTTGGTATGACTGGAACAATTCACCTGTGAATTCTTAGGTCCTGGGGTCTTTTTAGTTGGGAAGGTTTTGATGAGTTAGTCTATCTCTTTACTTGTGATTGGTCTTTGAGTTCATCAATTTCTTCTTTCATCAATGTAGGTTGCAAGTGTTTCCAGGAATTTGTCCATTTCCTCTAGATTATCCTTCTTGTTGGCATAAAATTTTTCAAAGTATCCTCTTATGATACACTATATTTCTGTAGCATCAGTGGTGATATCCCCTTCCTCATTTCTTATTTTGTGTATTTGCATCATCTCTCTTTTTTATTGTTGTTGTTGTTAACTAGTTAAGGACTTGTAAATTTTAATGATCTTCTCGAAGAACCAGCTTTTGGTTTTATTTTTCTAGTGCTTTCTTATTTTCTACCTCATTTAGTTCTGCTGTAATCTTTGTTATTTCCTTCTTTATACTTCCCTTGGGGTTAGTGTGTTGTTCTTTTTCTTATATCTCCAGGTGAGCAGTTAAGTCTTTGATTTTACCTCTTTCTTCTTTCTTTAATTTTTAAAATTTTTAAGATACTTAGATTACATAAATGTTACACAAAAAATATAGGGATTCCCATATGCCCCACTCCTCATACATCTCACACCCTCCCACATAAACATCCTTCATTAGTGTGGCACATTCATTGCAATTGATAAATGCATCCTGAGGCTTTGCCATTAAACATGGACCATAGTTCATATTGTACTCTACACAGTCCCCCACACAGTTCTGCACATAATGTGATGATATAAAATGGCCTATATCTCTCATTGCAACATCACTCAGGATGATTCCCAAGCCCCAAAAATGCCCCCATATTACAACTCTTTTTCCCTCTCCCTGCCCCCAGAGTCTCCAGTGGCCACTAGCTCCACATCAATGTTGTAATTTCTTCCAGTGTTAGGATCACATATGTCTATAGTAGAATACCAGTGAGCCCACTCTAGTCCATAGCTCTTCCCCCAATCCTGGGGTTTCTGGGATGGTGATGTCCACTCCACCTCCAATTGAGAGGGGCCTTGTATCTCATGGGGAAGATGGATGGGACTATCCTGCCTGCAGCTGCAGACCATCTCTGTTTCCTGAGGTGGCCATTGTCCATCATCATCTCCCTTCCAGTTGTCTTGGATGAGTCCAATGAGCTGTAGAGTAGGTGTTGCAGCTCCACAGAGGTTCCAGGCCCAGATGGCACATGGACAGCCCAAAGACTCAAGTCTCTGGACATACACCTACAAAATCCAGCATCAAGTATAGGTTTAAATAGAAGGGATAGATGAGCCATGTGTAGGGAAATCATAATCGAGTCAAACTCTGTCACTCTCAGGAGTACAAATTCCAAAGGTGGGTCCAATGGCAAGGCACCAAACTCTGGAGATATCCATCCTGACCATCAGACCTGGTGTCTCCAGAGCCCTCAGGAGCCCCACCATTTGGGGTAGTGTCCACTTTGGCAGTCTATGATATTCTGCTGTGATGTTTGTGTTTCATCTGGGATGATCTCCCAACTCACCTTGAAGTTTCTTAGCCATATAAACTCATTTGTCTTTACCTTTTCCCCCTTTTATTTGAGGTCTTTTTTCAGTTGCATTGCTAGTTGGTGCTTGTTAGCAATCCCTCAGTGCCAGGGAGGATAATCCCTGGGAGTCATGCCCCACACTGGGGGCAAGATAATGCCTTCATATTTTGAGCTTGGCTTAGAGACAGGCCACATTTGAGCAAAAAGGAGGTTTTCAGGAGGCAACCCTTAGACACCCTATAACAATAAGTTAAGTTTCAATTTCAAGAACAAAGGCTCATAAGACTCATCATCAATATCAATGGCCCATCAGTGGATCATCCTCCTTCACCAGTCACTGGCCTTGCACTTGGCACACTGTTGCTTCTCCTTTAGAGAATGAGGCAGAGTATTCCAGGATGGGAAATCAATATTCTCACAGTTATTGTGTGAGTCTCCACCACCTGTGACAATGCCCCATGAGCATTTGAAAAATTTTATATACCTTATATTTATGCTCAAGTGAACTTCCTTTCATGCATCCCTCATCACTGACATGCCACACCAATGACCATCCCCCACCCGAGTTGTAACCCCTCTGATCCAAAGTTTCTTAAAAAATGTAGCCATTACAATAGCCAAATAAAATTAATAGGAAAATGAAACAATAATGAGAAGATTAAATATAAGAAATAAATAACATAAATTTAAAAAATTTAAAAATATATTAAAATTAAAAGATTGGTATTTTAAAAATATGAAAAATATTTTTTAAAATTTTTTGACATTTTGCCTTTTATCACTGCACTATCTGGTGCCCTGTCTGTACTGTGGCACCTTCCCCCACTCATTCCACAGTGTCTCACTGTTTTTTATTTTGTTTTCAAAGAATTTTTATGTCACAGCAAAGTCACATACAGAATATAGGAGACTTTCATATACCCAACCTCCCTCCCCTTTCCTATCCTCGATATTAATACCTTTTATACATGGATGGTACCTTTGTTATAACTGATATGCAAATAGTGAAACATAGGTACTAAACGTGGTCATGTAAATGGTAAATGTAAAATAGTTTACATTTTAGACTGTACACTTTCATAAATTTTGATGATATTTATCATGCCGTGTTCATCATTGTAATATCATGTAAAACACTTCCACTGTCCACTAAATACCCCTATTTGATCTATTTTATTCTTCCCTCCCCCTCCTATGGGGGCCCATGATGACCCCTTCACTCATTGAATATCAAAACTCATAGTTATGTGCAACAAAACTGAGGTTTGGACACACTGGTTTGTCCTCCCCTATTAGGAAGCACCCATGCTCTCGAGAGACTCCCAACTCTCTATTTGTGAACAAGTCAGTCCTCCTGAGGATGGGAGTCCAACACCTTCCCGTTCATTTTATGGGTCTCCACCCACTGACACAACACATTATGACAGCGTGATCACTCACACACTCCCTAGAAACCTGCTCCAGGTGCGCCCTGTCACAAATGCTCCCTTATCCAACACCCCAAACCAGTAACCTTTCCTTGTCATATGCCATAAGAGTATTCTCAACTTTGTATTTTCAACCACATTCCTTCAAATCCCCAGTGTTCAACTGGTCCCTCTCACAACCCTCCCCCCAATTCCCTGAATCTTCCAACCCACCCTCCCCAATCTGCCCACCTGTCAAACCTGCACCACCCAACACAATAATATAACTACCCTCCTGTCATATCCTGTTGTGTGTATGCAATGACACACTTTCACTTTATCATAGATTTGTCTGTATGAGTGTTGGCTTACAAAATTCTTCTCCATTTCTATTTCCTGTAAACCTATCTCCCAGACATTCATCCATGTTATGCCATGTGTTAGCACTTTATTCCTTCTTACAGCTGAGTAATATTACATTGTATGTGTGTACCACATTTTGTTTATCCATTCATCAGTTGATGAGCCCCTGTGTTGATTCCAACTTTTGGCAATAGTGAATAATGCCACTATAAACATTGGTGTGCATATATCTGTTTGTGTCTTTGCTTTCAATTCTTCTGAATATATATCCAGCAGTGGAATTCTGGATCATAAAAAAGTGAAAAAAAAAAAAAAAGCACATAAAAGATGCTTAACATCACTAGGTATTAGGGAAATGAAAATCAAAACTACAATGAGATACCATCTTACTCTCATTACATTGGTGGCTATTAAAAAAAAAACAGTGGATTGTAAGTGTTGGAGAGAATGTGGAGGAATGGAAACTCTCATTGTCTGCTGGTGGGAATGTAGAGTTGTCCAGCCCTTGTGAGAGACAGTTTGGCGGTTCCTCAAAAAACTAACTATAGAGCTTCCATATGACCCAGAAATACCCAGAAGAACTGAAAGCAAGGACATGAACAGATATATGCACACAAATGTTTATAGTGGCTTTACTCACTATAGCCAAAAGATGGAATCAACCCAAATGCCCTTCAAAAGATGAATGGATAAACAAAATGTGGTATATACATACAATGGAATATTACTCAGATGTAAGAAGGAATACAGTACTACACATGGGATAACAGGGATGGATCTTGAGGACCTTATGTTGAGGGAAGCAAGCCAGGTATTTAAGTACAAATATTACATGACCTCTCTGATTTCAATTAAGCAAATCGAGCCAACTCAGAGAGCTATATTGTGGAAGATAGGATTACAGGAAATAGGGAGAAGAAGGTTGTGCATCAATGCCCATATGGGTGAAATCTATGATAAGATTGAAGTACTTAGTTGTGCAATGAAGAGATATGATAGGGCTGTAAGGATACTATTGGCTTGGCTGGTGCAAGCTCATTAGGGGTGTAGGGTGGGTAGTATGGGTATGATGGTTCAAGGAACTGGGAGGTGGATTGGGGGAGGGATAGGTGAATACTGGGGATAGGTGGGTACATGAGTATAATTACAATGTTGAGAAAACTTTATTGGCAATATGACAAGGAAAAGTTACTGGTTTAGAGTGTTGAATGTGTGGTGGCGTTTGGGAAAGGGCACACCCGGGAGAGTCTTCTAGAGAATGTGCAAGTGATCATTTTGTCATAGCATGCTGCATTGTGGGGGGAGACACATAATTAGTGGAAAGGAGTTGTACTCTCATGCTGGGGAGGCCTGTTATGTTCTCAGAGGGGTGTTGGGTTTTTCATATGCTTTTAGCCATTTATATTTCTTCCTTGGAAAAGGTGTAGGATTTCTTTAAATATGCAAGATATTAGGCTCCTATCAGATATATGGTTACCAAACAGTTTCTCCAATTGGGTAGATTGCCTTTTTACTTTCTTGATAGCATCCTTTGAGGTGCAAAATTTCTTAATTTTGAGGAGATCCCATTTATCCATTTTTTTTTCACTGCTTGTGCTTTGGTTGTGAAGTTCATGAAACCATTTCCTGTTATAAGGTCCTGTAGCTGCTTCCATACATTACCTCCAAAGTCTTTATGGTTTTGTTTCTTATATTTAGATCTTTGATCCATCTTGAGTTGATTTTTATAAAAGGTGTAAGATGGTGTTCCTCTCTCATTTTTTTGAATATGGATAATTAGTTCTCTAATCACCATTTGTTGAAGAGGCCATTTTTTCCCAGTTGACTGGGCTTGGTGGCCTTGTTGAATATCAGGTGGCTATATCTGAGGATCTATACCAGAACTCTCAATTCAGTTCCATTAGTCGATATGTCTATCCCTGTGCAAATACCATGCTGATTTGACCACTGTAGTTTTGTAAAATGTTTTAAGTCAGGTAGTGTGATAATGTCAATTTCCTTTTTCTATTTCAATATGTCTTTGGCAATTCAGGGCCTCTTCCAAATAAATTTTGTAGTTAGTTTTTCCAATGCATTAAAAAATGCTGTGTCGAATTTTATTTGGATTGCATTAAATCTGTAGATTCATTTGGGTAGGATAGACATCTTAATGTGGTTTAGTCTTCCTATCCATGAACAGGGAATATTCTTCCATTTATTTAAGTCTTCTTTGATTTCCTTTAACAGTGTTTTGTAGTTTTCTGTAAAAAAGTCCTTTGCATCTTTACTTAAAATTTTTGTAGGTATTTGATTCTTTTAGTTATTATTGTAAATGGTATTTTTTTCTTTATTTTCTCTTCAGATTGCTTGTTATTGGTGTACAGAAATTCTCCTGATTTTTGAGCATTGATCTTATAGCCTGCGACTTTACTAAACTCATAGATAAGTTCTCGATGCTTTGTTTTAGATTTCTCAGGACTTGCTATGTATAGGATAATGTCATCTGCAAATAGTGAAATTTTTACTTCTTCCTTTCTAATTTTGATGTCTTTTATACCTTTTTCTTGCCTCAGTACTCGAGCAAGTACTTCTAAGACAATGTTAAATAAGAGCGGTGATAGTGGGCATGGTTGTCTTGTTCCTGATCTTAGAGGGAAAGCATTTAGAACATCACCATTGAAGATGATGTTAGCTGTAGGTTTTTCATATATACCCTTTATCATGTTCAGAAAGTTTCCTTCTATTCTTATCTTTTGCAGTGTTTTTATCAGGAAAGTGTGCTGTATTTTGTCAAATGCTTTTTCTGTGTTTATAGAGAAGATCATGTGACTTTTTTTCTTTCAATCTTTTTACATGGTGTATTTCATTGATTGATTTTCTTATGTTGAACCATCCTTGCATATCTCAGATGAAATCCACTTGATCATGATGTATAATTCTTTTGATATGTGGTTGAATGTGATTAGCAAGTATTTTGTTGATGATTTTAGCATCTAGATTAATTAGAGAGATTGGTCTGTAATTTTCCTTTCTTTTGGCATCTTTGACTGGTATTAGGGTCATGTTGGCATCATAGAATGAGTTAGGCAATGGTCCTTCTATTTTTTGAAATAAATAGAGCTTAAGCAGGATTGGTGTCAGTTCTTTCTGGCATGTTTGGTAGAATTCACCCATGAAGCCATCTGGTCCTGGGTTCTTGTTAGTTGTGAGGTTTTTAAAGACTGAATCAATCTCTTTATTTGTAATTGGATTGTTGAGTTCATCAATTTCTTCTTTCCTCAATATAAGCTGCTTGTGAGTTTCTAGGAATATGTCCATATCCTCTAAATTATCCTTCTTGTTTGCATATGATTTTTCAAAGTATGCTTTTATGATACTCTTTATTTCTGTGCCATCGGTGGTGATATGCCCTTTCTCATTTCATATTTTGTGTATTTGCATCTTCTCTCTTTTTTTCATTGTTAGTTTGGCTAAGGGTTTGTCAATTTTATTGATCTCCTCAAAAAATCACTTTTGGTTTTGTTTATTTTTTTCGAGTCCTTTTCTATTTTCTATTTTGTTTAGTTCTGCTCTAATCTTTGTAATTTCCTTCTTTCTACTTCCTTTAGGGTTAGTTTGTTGCTGTTTTTCCAGTTCCTCAAGGTGTGCAGTTAGGTCTTCGATTTTAGCTCTCTTATTTTTGCTGGAATGTTGAGAAGAGGGGAAAAGAAAACAGAACAGAGAGAAAGAAAAAAGTAAAAAAAAAAAACAAAAAACTAAGTATACAGAGAAAAAGGGAGAAATACAAACAAGAAAATTTGGAAATGAAATAAAAAGTTGGAATGAAAGAATAACAATGGAAAATAAAAGATATAAAGATGAAGGAGTGAAAAGCAGTAGCATAGGTAGAATAGATCAGTAACCAAAAGAATAAATGAAAGAAAAAGCAAAATTAAACAAGCAGAAAAAGAAGAAGAAGGGATACAAAGTAAGCAAGTATAAGACAGTAGCAACTTATTTTTTTTTAAAAAGGAGACAGAAGAAAATAATAATAATAAACACAGAAAAAGAGCCTTCTTTTTTAGACCCCTAAGGATCTTCTCAGGCTGATGGTGTTTCTCAATCACTCACCCTGGAGCCTATGCTCTGCAGGTTTTAAACTGGGTTTTAATGTGTAAAGTAAGGGAAATATAAGAAAACAAACTTTCCTTTTTAAAATAAGAGATCCGAGAAAAGCTAATACAAAGAAAATGTCTATATGTTCCCTGTCATAAAGTTTCAGTTGGATGCCTGATATCCTGGTGGATCTCTTCTCAAGGAATAGCCAGGAATTGAACCAGGGACCTCATATACATTAGTCAGGAATTCTCCACTGAGCTCCTCTGAGTTCTTAGGTTAGTCTTTCAGAAGGCAATCTGCCCCTTTTCCCTTGAGAATTTTAGATCCCCTGCTTCAGCTGGAGTGATGCTGATCACTACCTGTCTCTGCCTCCTCACTGATGTAATTCCTCTCTTTACCTAAGAGGCTGGGCATGACTGCCAGCCTGAGATGATCCCCCTTCCCTCTTCCTGTCAAATCAGGGTCCCTTCCGATATTCAAAAGTGGGCCCAGCTGGCTAAACTAGCTACAAAAAAATCACTCTCTGCTCTCCCAGACCCTTCTTCCTTGCAAGAAATCTGCCATCACACTCCCATTTGGAGAAGGGGGCCAGGGTTTCCACCTAGTCTGTCTGCCCTGTGGATCAGGTATGTTTGCCCCTTCCAGCCAACAAGTTAAGCAATCCTCGATTATTCCTGGCTTCCCTATCTGTCCAGTACCCTCCTAGATGTCTCAGGGCACTTCTCGTGGAGGTATATGTCTCTTCTACTCTCAATTAGATACAATTTGTCAGGTGTTTTACCCTCATTTAATATCCCAGTGGGGAGGGGAGCCATACCCGCAGCCAGGAGGTTTAATAACTCACAATTACTTCTTTTGGCTTCTTTGTGTCTCTGACCCTTGCTCTTCTGGAAGTTGGTATATGGTGTCCTGGTTTGCTGTGCCTCAAAGCAGGTCCCCATGGCAGCCCCTGGCTTTTTCTGTTATTTTAGTTAAAGCTAAGATATATATGTCTAACTCATTGGCCATGTTCCCATAATCCACTCTTCTTTTTTGATATATGCATTTATAACTATGAATTTCCCTCTCAGTACAGCTTTTCTTGCATCCCATAGGTTTTGACATGTGTTGTCATTTTCATTCATTTCAAGGTAGTTACTGATTTCCTTTGAGATTTCATCCTTGACCCACTATTTGTCTAAAAGTATGTTGTTTAACTTCCATATTTTTATGACTAGTCTGGTTCTCTGGCTCTTATTGATTTCCAATTTCATTCCATTTTGGTTAAAGAAATTAGTTTGTATAATTTCAATCTTTCTGAGTTCATTGAGAATTTTTCTGTGGATGAGCAGTTAGTCTATTTTGGAGAATGATCCATCTGCACTGGAAAAGTTATGATCCATCTGCACTGGAAAACACTACACTGTATTTGGGTGTAGTGTTCTGTATATGTGTATAGGTCCAGGTCCTCTAAAGTATTACTCAAGTTCATTGTTTCTTTATTTGATTCTTTGTTGAATTTTTGTCTAATGGTGATAATGGTGTATTAAATCCCCCACTATAATTGTAGAGGCATCTATTTCTCCACTTGTTTTTCCTGTGTTTCCCTCATGTATTTTGAGGTGCCTTGGTTAGATGCCTAAGTTTTTATGTTTGTTCTTACTTCTAGAAAGATTACCCTTTTTACTAATACATAGTGTCCATCTTTGTCAGTTACAGTAGTTTTGCATTTAAAGTCTATTTTGTCCAATATTAGTATAGCTAATCCCACACATTTTTGGTTATTGTTTGCTAGTAAGATTGTTTTCCAGCCATTCACTTTCAGCCTCCTTGAATCCCTGAGTCTAAGATGGATTTCTTGTAGATGGCATACAGATGGCTTATATTTCCTTAACCATTCCACGAATCTGTTTCTCTTGATTAGTAAGTTTAATTCATTAACATTCAGTGTTATTACTCTCAAGGAACTACTTACATTAGCCATATTTTCTTTGGGTTTATGTATGTCATATGTTTTTATTTTCTTCTTGTCTTTATAGTTGTTCCTACACTCTCCTGCAACTCTCCATCTCTTCTGTTTTTTCCTTTCAACCTGCAGAAATCCCTTTAGTATTTCTTGAAGGGCAGGTTTCTTATTGGCATATTATCTTAATTTTATTTATCTGTGAATGTTTTGGACTCTCCATTATTGTTGAATGCCAGCTGGACATTTTTTCCTTTTAGTATCTTAATTATGTCATACCACTTCCTTCTTTCCTCCATGGTTTGATGAGAAATCATCACTTAATCTTATTGAATTTCTCTTGTATTTGATGGTTCTCTTTTCTTTTGCTGCCTTCAGTATTTATTCTTTGTCTTGAGCATTGGACACTTTGACAAGTATATGTCTTAGAGTAGGCCTGTTGGAATTTATACTGTTTGGGGGTGTACTGTGCTTTCAAGATATGTACATCTCTCTCTATATATATAGGGTTGGTAAGTTTTCAGCCATAATTTCTTTCACTCTTTCTGTCCCCTTTCCCTTCTCTTCTCCCTCTGGGATGCCTATAATGTATGTGTTTGTGCTTTTCATATTGTCGTTCAAATCCCTAAGTCCCTGCTGGACGTTTTCTATCCTTTTATCTATCTGTTCTATTATCTGTTTGATTCAGATGTACTGTCTTGCATATAGTGAATTCTTTCCTCTGCCTGTTCAGATCTGCTTTTATATGTTTCCATCATCTTTTTGATTTCTTGTATTGTGCCATTCATTACCATCACATCCATTATTATTTTTTGTATGTTTACAATTTCTTCAGTATATTCTCCCAGTGTCTTCCTAATATGCTTAATCTCTTCCTTCACTTCATTAAGTTAGTCTTTGATATTTGTCTGGAGAGATTTGATCATTTGTTCAATGTTCTGCATGTCTTCCTGGTTTTTGAGGTGTTCAATGTCTTCCTGTTTCTTGGAGTGGTTTGTAATTTTTTACGTTTCTGCCTGGTCATCTTTTTAATTGATGGGTTTATTCAGCTAATTATCTTCTCTTTACACTCTAGGCTTTTATTTAGCTGCTGTTTGTGTATTTTCTCTTTGACATTTTGTTCTTCTTGTTCTATTTCCTTGCTGTTTTTTTATGTTGCCTTCAAGGAAAATGATTACAGCTAGAGAAAGTGTAGAGGTAAGAAAAGAAAAAGGATAATAGTAATAATAATAGTAAAAGTTAGAAGAGGAACTGTATACAACCTAGGAAAATTAAAATTTAGCTCATGTAAGCAGTGTAGAGTAATAGTAATAAAAAAAGTGAAGGACCTAAAATTAAATGAGAAACCAAATAGAGAAAAATATATAGAATGAATTAAAAGGTCAGAATGATGAGGAGAGAGGAAAAGAGAAAAGAAAGAACAACAACAAAAAAAAGTTAATAAAAGAAAGGTAACAGAATAGATGAGATAGAAATAAAAACCAGAAGTTTTAAGGATTGAATAAAGAGACATGGAATGTAAGAACAATAACAGAAAGCAGAAGATAGAAAGATGAAGGAAAGAAAAGTGATAGCATTGGTAGACAAAATCAGTATACACAGAAAAGCAGAAATTAAGGAAGAGTACATGCAGCAAACCAGAAACAAGCCAGCAGCACCTAATTAAAGAAGAAATAAAAGGGTGAGGAAGAAAGAGGAAAGAAAAAAAAACAAACAATCACACAAGCAAGCATTCAATCAAAAAATAAGGAGTTTCTTAGGCTGCCGGTGTTCATCAATCAATTACCCTGCAGCTTTCCCTCTGTAGATTTTAAGGTGTGTTTTAGCAATTAAAGTAAGTGAAATTTTTAAAGAAAGTAATCTTTTTTTTTTAGGAAAAATAAGAGACCCATTAGAAGATAATACAAAAATAATGTCTATGTTTTCCCTGTCCTAAAGTATCAGCTGCATGTTTGATATCCCTGTGTATCACTACTCTAAGAGGAGCCAGGAATCAAACTAGGGACCTTTTATATTCAAGGTGGAAACTCCTCCACTGAGCTCAACTTTTTTGTTGGGTCAGTTAGCTCTTCAGAAAGCTATTCTGTCACTTTCCCTCAGGCAGGTTGACTCTTTGCAGTTGGATAAATTCCTGTTGATTATGAGTCTGTTCCTTCCCTCTTTCTATTCTTATTGCTTTTCTCCCCCAGGGCAGCAGGACAAAGTAGCCTGTATGGGGGGATGTCCCCTCACCTCTCCAGGTCAGGTTTAGTTACCTTTTGAGATTTAAATGGGACCCTGATGACTGAACTCACTGCAAAGAAATGACTCTCAACCTGCTTCCTGACCACCCTCTCCTCCCAGCCTAAATAGGTTCTTGGAAGCTTATTAAGTTCTTCCTACTGCCTGCATCCCTTAGGGGTGCTGAAATTTTGATAGTTTTCAGGAGGGGACTAGTTAATTGCCAGACGTCACCAACTTTAGGCCAAATTTCTCTATCCCAGGGCAGTTAGGTAAATCAGGCTGCCTCAGCAGATTTGCCTCTCCTCTCTTCCTGGTGCCACCTTGAGTGAGCTAGTAAGTTCCTCCAAGCTCAAAGGGTATCCAGGCAACCAAACCCAGAGAAAGGAAACCCCTCTCCACCCTTTGCCAGAACCCTCCTACTTTGGGAGTATGCTCCCCTCCCCTGGGTGGCCAGTGGAAGTTGGGGCTCTGGTCTCACAGTGGCTTTGCCTTGAAAGTGGGGCTTAGCTGTCCCACAGTTCCCAGACTCAGAGGCAAGAACCTTAGGGTTTTAACTTGAGCAATTTGTCTTTTGGTACAGCCTGATCCAGATTGATGCCCTGAAGTCTCGGGCTCTGTGGGTTCCAAAAACAGCTCACTTGGGCAGGATCTTGCTCCCACTCAGCCATTTTTTGCGTGAGAGATGATGAGTCCACACTTAAACCAATGCCATCTTGCCTGGATCACCAAAATATAATCTTTAAGAGCTCATGCTTATGTTTGCATGTATTTTTTTTCTTGCTAGTTAAACAATAGATACATTTGATATCAAGGATTTTCTTGGAAGATCAATAGATTTAATATAGGTGATATCTATGCAGCTCTGCCTCATTAGTGATATTCTACAACTGCTAGTCTTTATGATTATATTATGATCAGACAGAATATAAGTAGAAAAATGAGGCAACAATATATTCAAAACCACTCAAAATTTTATGAAGAAAATTAATTCATTCCTTATCTACCAGATGAGGAATATGCACTTCTATTTCTATGATTTCATTTGCACTTCTATTTCTATGATTTCATTTGGAAAATAATCTTTAAGAATTCCTCTCTCTGATGACTAATTTTTTCATATCTTACCCCTATTAAGATGCATATATATTTTTAATTGATATTTGATTCTTCAACATACTTTCTCATTTTTAATAGTTTCCAGATTCCTTCTGGCACCATTTTGTTTCTTCCATTATCTTGATAAATTAATCAACCAAATTAATTATATAAATGCTACCTGTTATTTTTTTATGATTTTCTATGGAATTTGCATTATTCCATAATTACTTACCATAATTCTCATTGAAACGGAGCAAATTGTTAAGTACCAAACTCAAATAAAAGAAAAGAGAGTAGGTCCTTGAAATGTCACAGACAAATTTTAAGCCATGAAAATGTAAGTGGAAGAGCTGACATTCAAAGTCCAATTTGCTTGGTGACAAATTGCGCATTGTCACAAATCACATTTTTTTCCACCAGAATTCCTGATCATATGCAGCTCACTTTTACTCACCACATCTATCCATGCTCTTCATCCAGGCTGAAAATTCACCATTATGGTTACATTACAGTCTTCTGAACACTGCAGGCTCCCCAAGTCCCCAATTATTGGGCTCACTGTAAAATCATACTGATTTAAAACTGAAACATCTCTCCTACATATTACATATTTGTAGGGTATGCATGAGGACTGTTCAAAATCATGTTCCATATTATCAAATTTATGACCTTGATCGACAGTATGTGATAATTTCAATTAAGTATTATTTATTTTGATCTCTACTTAAGCCTAGCTAGTAGGGTAAAATATCTATTTTGCCTCAGTCTCTTCTCATTGTCACCATACAATTTTATCCATTTATCCATATAAATTATCCTAAGACATGCTGCCCTAATAATTAAGAATTTCAATAAAAATAATTCTTACATATACTCACTAATCATTCCTCCCTTTTCTGCTCTCTTTGGGTGAATGGAACCATCTCTTTCTATTGCCCATTCATCACTTGAGCCTTCATTCTCACTCCTCTTACATGATGACAGTGTTTCCCATTAAACTCCAAGTAAGTTTTTCATGCTTCCACAGGTAATCCTTGAATCTACATTAACATTCTGGTTCCTCTGTTCAACAAATTCACTTACAATTCTTGATAAATAGATATTGCCTGTGTGAAAAAGCATTTATTAATTAACAATATTAAACTCACTGTATGAATTCTATTGAGTTATTAGTTTTGTGTCAATTACTGTTATATTTGCCTTTACACTCTGAATATAATCATATCTTTAATAAGGTGAGTTAGAAAGACATTGCTTGATGTTTGAGTTGGTAATAGATGTTGTGCTCAAACCCAATTCCTTTATAATGTTCCCTTTCAAAATTGAATGCAAAATGTATTATTTTGGATTTGGTTAAATTGTCTACTGTCCTTGCTGCCTTGAAACCTCAGAATTTACTTATTCAGACTTGCTAATATTTATGATAGTTTTTATTTCTTAATGATAATGTATTTCACATTCTTGTTTCATGGTTCCCTTACTCTTGTGACAATTTAACCATATATTGTATAGAGAACCTCTGCTAACTGCAAAGCAGGGCAGATGTCATTTTCAGACTCCTGCCCTCAAGATGAAAGCATTCTGACTTTTCACTCCTTTTTATTTCACGATCTTTCAAAATGTTTCAAGAAATAATTTTGTTTTTGTTTGTGTTTTACTTTTGTGGGGTCTTTTGTATTTTGTTTACCAACTGATTTAATGTATCTTTACTGATAGCAGTGTATGATTAACCTAGTTATAATTGCTACTTCAATATTGATATTTAGCTCTATCCTAATTAAGCCAGTTTTATTGTGAAACAGTGACCTTAAAAAATTGCTTATATTTGTCCTCACTAAAGTCTATATCAGACTTCTTCCACCATATTATAGAAATGAAACAGGCTTTCTTAGTTTGAACACAGAGTGAAAATCTCTTATTATTTCACAATTGCCTATCAAGTGTAGGTAGCTAAAATTTCCATGTGGCAGCTTACCATAGTTATAACTTTGAGTACTTCAGGAGAAGATATGATCTGTATTATGACTTTGCCACTTATTTGCTATGTAGTTATGGAGGGCCTTAAAACATCTTTGGCCCTCAGTCATTACCTATAATATTTGTACAATGCTTGATATAGAGGATAGGATATATGCAAAATGGCAGCTATGCTGAAGAAAAGTATATGGATAAGAATTAAAATTTTCAGAAAGGAATTGTGCATGTGATCCCTTTAGCATGTACATTTATCCCATCTTAAATTCATAGTACTATTATTTTAAATAAAGAAGTAAAGAAAACCAGTACTCTGCATTTGCAAATGTAATTTTTAGTTAAAAGGAATATGACTTTGTACAAAATGCTCTGTACAGGTAAATAGAGATTATAAAACTGAGACTATTTTTTACCTTGCAGAATGTCAGGTGGCAGAAGGATAACCAGCAAAGTAAATTTCTCTTGGGATAGCTAGATTATTGCACAGATGCTTCCATCCATCCAAGTGTAAAATCAAATAAGTTTTGCTTTTCCTGCAAAGACTTGAAGAAATAGAAACAAATTTTTCCATCAATATATTTATTCATTTATTATTCATTGATACATTCATATAATATTTAGCATATTTATAACTAACTCATTTCAAAATATTTTGAGGTAGATCACACATAGATACTGGTTTGAACAATGTGTGGTTGGATGGTGAAGCAATGCTAACATTCTCTTTCATAATGTGCAAAGAGAAATCCCTCAAATTATAATTGAACTATAAGAGACTTTGTATATATTTTATTTTTATGAAAGAGATTCATTTATTTACTTTGTATCTGAATATATAACACACAGTTTTGTCAAAGAGAAGGTAATATATACTTATTGCAGTTATTAATTAAATTACAATGATACATTTAAATATTTCCAATTTTAAAGATAAAATGAAAACCAGGATAATTAAATTTATTTAAGTAAATTTAAATTATCATTTGCACACTGAAAGTACGGGCAGCAAACAAGAGTCTCTCCTGCTCTTCTCTACATGTTTTTCTGGCACTGGTTGCATCAGGAGCTGTGGTCCACTCACTCTATACTTCCATTAACCAATATAAATTCTGGCTAAAACTGCTGGAACTGAGATTATTTGATAAAATAAAGAAAAAAGAAGGCATTGGCCTCATTGTGTTTGTACTTTCCCTATCTATATTTTCTATACTAGTTTCATTGCATTCTCTCTCAAAAGACAGTGAGCAAGCATTTGTCCTGTTTACTGAGGATGCCAAGCTCTATGCCAAGGTCCATTTTCAATAGTTGAACTGGTCTTTGAAGACAACATCCACTACCCACTAGTGGAGCACCATTCTGACCTGTGTTTTGTCTTGTATACAGTCTTGAAGTTTGTTCTGAAGACTATGAAACCACTAGCACTTTTGGATAGTAAAGGAACAATGCATTTTTCAATGACCTAATTTCAATTAATTTATTGCCAAGTGGTGACATGGATCCAAATTGTATTTCTTTTGGACATCAGTATTTATGGAATGTTGTTAGTGCAGTTCTCTAGGCCCAAATTTTGTAATAAAGGAAAAATATCTCTAAGTATAGGCACTGACTGTGCTTTTAGGGAAACACTAAGATTGGCCAGTGCTGGACATGGATTTAGGCCATCACCTTCAAGTGGTGAAAATGTTGCTAGAAGGCATTAAACGAGGCAACATTACAACCATGGAGGGGATCACTTAGGAGAAGAATCCATTCCACTGATGCATGAGAGAGAAATCCATGCCTCTCAGCTGCTTGGGTTGTATGGGACAAGGCAGGCTCCACATACAAAAAAAGAAGGAATGTAGCTAATTGCCAGACTTTAACACATACACTCTACTTGTTAGCAAGGGTTGGGCTCTAGGATCATCAAACACTGAAGTGAGAATTGCAAGAACAGCTAAACTAGTAAATAAAGTAATTGAGAATTTACCAGAAATCCAATGGCAGTATAGACTAGCATTATACATCACAGAAGCTAAGGAAGGCATATCTATTACTTCTTAATAACACATCTACGGGGTTAAAGATAATGAAATGTCAAAATTATTATTGTTATATGAATTTTTGCAAGGCAATTTTACACAGTAAGATCTGGAATCTTATGGAGAGAGCATGTGTTTGGTTCTTTGTAAAATAAATTTAACATATACATTACATTTAAAAAAAAATGCAATCCTGAATAAGTTCCACTTTTTAAATTAATACTAAAGTTATAATATGTAAACAAATATTAATTACACTATAAATACTAATAGATGTTTCACAGGTTATTTTTTGTTATTCAAGCTCTTACATAGCTTTTTGTTAAACTTTGCTATTTAAAGTTTGGTATAATTTGCAAAGTCTGTTCTTACTATAAGATTCTATATTTCATATGCAAAATGTTATTGTTTCAATTTAATTTAGATTTGTTCATACAGTCTCCATTAGCAAATTGGGAAACATCCTATCTCCTTTAATAAATATTGGGGAAATCATCTAGATGTCAGATACCTGGAAACCAGGTGTTCCTGTTAAATCTTACTGTTCGCCTCTGATGAATGGAGTGATTTTTCACTAGTGAGGACAAACTGACAGGATTTGTTAAAGGAGAAAACAGCCCTTCCAATATTGTCCAAAATGTCAACATAAAGGGTACAAAAACTCAGATTATGGGCACATCAGTTTCTTCCTACTTCTAGTTCAAAAATCAATAATAAACAATCATTGCCTACATCTTTGTT
This sequence comes from Tolypeutes matacus, assembly GCA_026826555.1. Lineage (NCBI taxonomy): Eukaryota > Metazoa > Chordata > Mammalia > Cingulata > Chlamyphoridae > Tolypeutes > Tolypeutes matacus. The sequence continues at coordinate 223,909 of JAKSZT010032026.1, read as the reverse complement.
CCACCTAATACTACAGCACCCACTAATTTTAAGTCTCTTAGTGATATGATAAATCAGAGAAGTTGAGAATAGGGGTTTATTGAGAACTAAATAGCTATTATTATTTTTTATAAAATTTTATTGAAGTATATCATTCATACATGAGCATATATAAACAATAACAGTATAGTAAAACTTGCAAATTTACAAATCAAACTTGTATATCATAATACAGGGCTCTCATATATCACCACACCCACACATTGCATTGTTGTGAAATATTTGTTCCAAACTGTGAAAGAGCAACATCAATATATATTACTACTAATTATAGCCCATATCTTACATTTGGTGTATTTTACCCCAACCCTCCCAAATATTAATACCCTGTATTAGTATTATATATTTGTTATAGTTCATGAGAGAATGTTCTCAGATTTGTTCTGTTAACCACAGTCTATCTTCCACCACTGGATTCCCTGTGTTATATAGTCCCATGCTGCATAGAGTAGATTCAAAGTGTACACTCAGTGGCTCTCGTTTTCATCAGAGTTGTGCTGTCATTACCCCAGTCAATTTAAGAACATTTTTATTACTCCAAAAGGAAAAATCCCATGCTAATTACATTTCTGTCTTAATTTATTGTTTAATTTAATTGGTCTCAAACAACATGTACATCATTTAGAGCCAAAGATACATGTGGTCCATGATTTGGTCTTTTTCAAAATGCACATGAAAAGAATTGTACTTTGTACCTATCTGTGTGCTAGTTAGGAAAATATATTTAATTGTGTTGGTCAAGTGCTTTGTACACAGTGATATTTATCTCATGATTTATATACTGATTAAATTACATGTATATTTCTTTCTTTCTTTATTTTTTTTTTAATGCTGCTTGAGTCTGGAAGGAGCACAGCAGAGCTGGACCTGAGAATGGGGTTTTAGCGGCAAGCTTGGTGTTCAGGATTGTCTGAAGGCTGAAATTTTGCATAAAGGAGTCATCTACAGTGTTTCTATTGTTTTCCATGAGTGAAGGGCTCAGGAATCACACATTTGAGGGGTTCAGCAATTATCAGAGCTCCGGCAAACATTTTTGATATGAAATGAAATTGAAAACACAACGTGAAGGTCCATTTCTTACTAAAATGGTAAATTAGCACAGCCTGCTTCCTCTGTCCCATGAAATCTGTTCCTGAAGAAGCTGCAGAGGAGAACACGGTATCCTGGAACAGGAAAACCCACAGCCATGAGAAACCTCTGGGAGGAGGGAAGGCTGTTTTGGCCTAGGGTGTGCATGTGTGTAAGTGTTTGTGTGAGGTGAAGGATGTGACTAGCTGCAGCTTGGAGCATAGGTACCTTCTTTACCTGTGAGAGGTGAGGCTTAAGAAAAGTGTTTTCAGGTCTGTGCTGGATTATCTATATCCACTGCCTTATGAAAAGCTTTGCCTACCTCCTGCCCATACAACAGAAACCAATGGCAAAGTACAGGACTTTAATGTGGTATCAACAGGGGTAAAGTCAGACAGAGCTGACCAAAAACCTTGCTGGGTGAGGAAATGGGACAACAGGTGGGGAATGATGTGTTCAGACAGTCACACCCACCCACCCCTCCCCCAGCCCCCAGACCAGTGAATTCAGTCTAATCTCAATGCCAACTGCTCCTAGAGACTAGGGAGCAAAGCCCTGCAAAAATATTTCTTTGGAGCTTAAGACTCCACAGATGCATGAACACTGGGTCTTGGCTGCTGTAGGGTCTCTGCCCAAAGGCTATTCTTTTCCATCCCATTTATTTATTTTTTAAGTAAACTTTATTTCAAGTTCAAAAAATAAAATAAGAGGCAAAAGGCAGCCTAACAAATTATGGAAGCATTACTTTAAGAAATTCTGTCCAGACACATATTGTTTGAATATATAATTGTCTGTTCCCATATTTAATAATCCCAGAAGTTGTTATATTGGTTAGTCTGATGAGTCAAACTTCATAAAAATAGAATCATACAATACGTTCTCTTTTGTAGCTCATTTCTTTTGCTGATCATGTCTATCATGTTATAAAAAATGTTGCAATAATGTGTGTGTATCTCATAGTGGGAGATTCACAGCATACATATGTACCACATTTTATTTATTCATTCAGCTAGTATTGTATATTTTGGTTACTAACAGATTTTGGTTATTGGGAAAATAAATTTCTTATAAAAATTACTGAACATAATTTTGGTTGATAGAAACATTCATTTTTCTTGAGTATATAGAAGAAAAATTGGTGGATCAAAAGTAGATATATATATTTTTTGTAGTATATACTGACAAATTGTTCTTCAAAGTGAAATTACATTTCACCATCCCACCAGGAATATATGAGAACTCAAACAATTCCATCTGCATTCCAAAATTTGTACTCCAATTCGTTAAATTTTTTATGAAATATAGAGGGTGTGTAATGTTAACTCACAGTAGCTTTAAAATTTATTTTCAAGATAAATCATATTTATTATCTTATAGGCATAAGAAATAATTAGATATCTTCTTTTATGAAATACATTTTCAATACTTTTATCAATTTTATTTTTGGAATTTTGGGGGTGTTGCAGATATACTGGATATGGATCTGTTGTCAAATATATTATTTTAATGAATTAGAATCAAATATTTTACTTTTAATCTCTATTAATGGTGCAATTTAATGAACAGCAATCATTAATTTTAATTATTTTAATTGCATTTTTCTTATTTTACATTTAGTGACTTTAAAATGATAATAATTAATTTGCCTATGCCAAATCAGATAGAACTCTGCTATATATTTTTTCTAGAATAAGTGCTTGTTTGTTTTTATTAACATCCACAATAGTTAAAAAAAATTATCCTTCATCAACCTGACATTAATATTTATGGATTTTGATAAGTGTGGGTAAAAGTTAATTTTTCAAACATGGATATCATTTTTTCCTCTAAATATTATTGGAAAGACCATTCATCTGTCTTCTAAATTGCCTTGGTGATATGTTGAAAAACAAGGCATTACGTAACTCTGGGTCTATTTATGACCTCTTTATTCTATTCCATTGGTCTTATTATCAGTCTTTTCACAAGTACCATATTGTCTTAACTTTTGTAATCCTATAAATGTCTTGAAATCTAGTAGTGTTTTTCCAATTCTTGAGTTTCTGTATAAATTTTAAAAATATGTTAATAATAGAAATTATGCATAAACACACACAAAAACACAAGCCAACGAAGACTATTAACCTTTTTTTTTTTCAAATTACAGTGTATTGAATAGATAGTAAGCTATTAATTGATATCTTAACAATCTGGAGTTTTTTAATAGTAAACTGGGTGTACTGCACTGATTTTAGTTTCTCTATGCTTTTTCAGCAATATTTTCTACTTTGATTGAAGATACCATATAGTTTTCTTAATCTATACTTCTACAGACCTTATAGAATTGTTGCTACTTTGAACACTATTTTTATCATTTACTAATTCTTGTTTATAGAATATGAAAACACAACTAAGCTCAGAAAAGGAAATTAGCAAAAAAGGTGAAGTGTGGAATTCCAAGGGCCTGCACTTATGCAGAAGTTGTGGAAATATTATCAAAACCTGTCAAAATCAACTTGTTGGATCATTGGAAAATAATCAAAATTAAGAAGTAATTTGAAGAAAATGATATTATAGGATAACTTTATCTTCATATATGGTATCTCTGGGTAATGGGGGCTACATGTAATATTGATATAAATTTTGAAAAACAAGTTAATTTCATACTTTTGGTGTATAATATGATTAGCTACATGTGAACATGACCTTGGTAAAACATGTATTTTCAAAGATGCTCCAGAAAACTGATGAGAAAAGTGAACTCTGGGTTTGTTTATGCTTAATGTGAGAAACTTCTAAGAATATCATAAAAGTTTAGGAAGTCAGAAGAATAAATCTTTGTTCACAAGATGTAATTGTTAATAGTGTTTTCACAGGTGGCACCATTTATAGTGCAAAACATATGTTAGCTCAACATAAAGATAAGACCTTTTTCAATGATCCTCATGATAAATAGGATAAAGAAAACATAATTAAAAATATCAAGAGGACCAAGGCAAAACACTTTATAGACAGTGGGATTTGTAGCTTTATGTAGGTAAAAGCATTGAGTAGTTAAACCAAATTAAATTATAATTTGAGAAAACAGTGAGAAGTTCACAAAAATTAAGTAGTTCAGTGAGGATCAAAATGATATTTCAGAAAAGTTGCCTTAGAATTCATTGTGGAACTCACCCTAGAAATAATGTGTTAATAAATGATTAAAAAACACATTAAAATTTCACTTATGAATATTAAAATTGCTCATTTAAATGTTTTAAAAATTTGATTCTTTCAAAGAAAGTTTCAAAGAGAATATGATGTGTATTTGTGATAATCAGATGTTTAAGAGAAAATTAAAGGGAAAACAAATGTTTGAGAAATACTATGATTATTGTTTATTGTCTATGGACCAAAAGAAAGAAATTCCAATGAATGAAAGCTTAGCCAAGAATGGAAAAAACTTAAAATTGAATGGATAAATGGAAGATGTTTTAAGTTTCTTATAATAATCTGCTGTAAAAGAAAAAAATATTAAATACAGATTACTTAGGGTAATGAATGACATGGTAGGAGCCATGACATCAGAATTATGATCAAGTCTATTTGAACCAATGAGGGCAAATGTGTACTTGGAAAATAAATTTTGGAGCTTTTAACAAGTCAATATAAGGTTGAGGCAAAGTCATATATGCATAACTTTGAATTGTAACAGTTTAATCTTTTAGAGACTTAATCTCCTAGGCTGCTCAAAACAAATAAAATGGCTTAAAATATGGGAGGTTATTCTCTCATGTTTTTGAGGTGGGGAAAACGTACAAATCAAGACATCATCAACACTGGGCTCTCTTCTCAAAGACTGGCATTCTGGGGCTTGCTGCTTTTGATCCTGGTTCCTCTGTCACACGGCAAGGCAAATTGCAGTGTCTGTTTGTCTCTCCCTTCTCTCTCAGGTTTCATTGATTTCACTCTTTTTGCTTCCACAGCTTTCTCTGTTTCTGTCTGAATTTCTTTTGCTAACTGACTATTCTAGTAAAGGATTAAAACCCACCCTGATGGATGTGGGTCACACCTAAACTGAAGTAACCTTATAAAAAGAAAGTATTTACAATTAGTTTAAAACCATAGGAATGGATTCCATTTAAGAATATGTTTTTCTGGACTACATACTACTTCAAACCACCACATTCTACCCTCTGGACTTCAAAAGAGAAAAGTTTTTTCCATTTGCAAAATACATTCATTAAATCAAAATATCCCCTAATCCTTAAGTTATTTCAGTAAAAAGGCTTAGTACAAAGTCTCTTCAAAATTTGTTATGGATTTGGTCTGCCTTGGGGCATAATTCCCCTGTCTGTGGACCTGCAAACCCAAAGGAACATGTTATATGCTTCCAATATGCAAAGAAGAGACAAGCATTATATAAAAGTTTCCACTCCCATAAGGATAAATTGAAAGATCAACTAGGGTCACAGGTCCCAAAAAAATTCTGAAACCATGTAGGGCATACTCCATTAAATTTCAATGTCTGGAGTCATTTGTGAAACAATGTTTTGTCTTCTGAGCTTGATGAAGTGGCAGCCCCACCCCTTCCAAGTACTTGTGCAGCAGCCATGTTTTCCCTGATTCACCCTCTCAAAGCTTCTGGATGGTGGTCAGAATCTCTAAAATCCGTGGTGCACATGCTCCACATTCATCAAGCATTAGAGTATTAGCCAGACTTTCTGCAATCCCCAGAGCACAGGTTTCACCCTCTGAGAACACTTTAGTGATAACATTCTTCTTGAACAATGGGGTGGAATGACCACCCTCTCCAAATGCCACACATTTCACACACATTCCTCACACATGAGTGGATTTACTCTCTTGGAGTGAGAAGATGTCTTCAGTTCAGATCTCAATTTTCAGGGTCCTGTTGTTGCTGGATTTCCTCTAGGTTCTTGACTATGTTTAAGAACATGCTGATAGGGAAGCGGCTGTGGCTCAATCAGTAGGGCTCCCGTTTACCATATGGGAGGCCCCGGGTTCGGTTCCCGGGGCCTCCTGGTGAAGGCAAGCCCGCCTGTACGGCGTGGTTAGCTGACCCAGCGAGCACAAGCAGCAAGGAGGGCATAAATGAATAAATAAATAAAATCTTTAAAAAAAAAAAAAAAAAAAAAAAAAAAGAACATGCTGATATAATTAGACCAGTAGTTTCTTAAGGAAATGAGAGAAGAGGAGAAAATAACAGATTACAGGTTCCCAGGTCTACTTGCAGGCTGGTCCAGGCAGAGAAGGATTTAAAAAAAAAGGGGGGGGGGATGATTTAGCCTCTGTGCTTGCTTTTTTAAACCACTAATTATTCCTCCCACTTGCTAATGTTTAAGGGAGGGGCCCCAATTGTTTGCTGCTTTGATTGATTACTCCATGAAACATTTCTCCCAGGAGGGTCCAATGACAATGCCCCTTGATAATATCCAGGGCTTTTCATTTATCCTGGATGATCAAGGAAACTTATTTCAGGTTCTTCTAGCAGCTTTCTGGTGGGAGTCTTTCTCTCAAAGGAATTCCAAGTGGAATTCCATGGCCACATGTTTTGTGGCCATATTTTTCTGCAAGGTCCCTGGAAACTAGCCTTCTTCAACTCCCCCCTCAGAGAGTTTACACCCTTATTTTTAAGGGGATGCTAAAGGATGATGGTCATTCTTCTGCAATTACTTCCTGTTAGCTGGGCAGTAGGCATTACCTGACAAGGTGTAAAACCCTCTTGCTACTCTATTGCAGTTGGGGGAAGACAAGTCTGGTACCATGGGTGGATCTGGATGTAATCCCCATATGGTTAACAAGGCATTGATTATGGAAGAAATAAACTTAATTAGAATTTTGAAGCTCTGTGGTCCCACTAACAGGATACTGCACTGCAAGGGTAGGAAAGGCTAGGTGTTTCCAAGAGCTGCACCTTCCCAAAGATGGTTGGCTTTATCTTGCAGGTTTTGAATGTTGTTTAGGACTATGTCAGAGTGATTTACATAGAGACAGCAGCACTCCTTTTTAAGGAACAGACATGTTCCTCCCTGTGCTGCTCTTAACATGTTGAGTGCCCTGCAATTTGCAGCACTATAGCAGCAAGAAAGTCCATTTTCTGTCTTTGAGCTTCTAAGGAAAGGCTAGTTTCTTTTATGCTGTTAGCTCTAGGGAGAGATTATATTAGACAATGGGGTTTGGTATAAATTGCCAATCCCAGTTTTCCATAGTGGTGGTTATGCTTGGGACTGCTAAGAGAGGTATGGGGAGGCACTGCCCAAGACATAAACTCACAAAGACCTTTTGGGTAACAAGAACAGCATATGGCAAACAGAACAGTCCTGAAGAGAGCCATTCCTTTATCTTATAGGCATGTTCATTAACTACTTAGAAAATGCATTAAGTTTAACAAGGCTTCTAACATGTTCAATATCCCTCTGCATATGATCTGGAATCAACATAATCAACAGGAATATATCTACAATAGAAGAGATATATGTACAGTACATAATAGCAATTAATGCAGAACTTCCTCTTTGAGCTGCAGATAATAGATCTATGCTCCAGGTTTGCTATACTATACATGTTATCTCTCCATGGGAGCAGGCCATAATGCCAATTGTGTTTAAGTTCTGCTTACATCACTCTGGCAATCATTGTTTCACTTGCTTTGCCCTTCACACAGCCAGCATGCTACTTGATTCTAGAAAGAATCTGGGAAGATAAGGCTCCACTGTTTCACTGGCCTGGTGCATAGTGCCCTTTGGTGCTATGAAAAAGAGCCAGTCTTTGGTCAATGTCCATTGTACACCTGGCCATATCCAGCTATTGCTGGCTGCTGCAGGAGTCTGAAACTACAACATAACTCTCCATCTACTTCAGAAGCACAACCGGAGATGTGGTAGATACTTTTATGGTTTTAAGTGTCAGTGACTAACCTGGCCAATAACTCAAATGGAAAGAAGATGCAGTGTATTGAAGGAGTGGTTTGAATATACAAGAGGGATTGATGATACAAAAGTCGATCTTTTTAAAATTTTCATACAGTTTCTAATACTTCCAAACTTTTAAGTACTTTGCATTTTATTTCTACACTTTACCATAATGATGTTAATTAACAGGTATTTTACTTTAGCAGTACAAGATAAACTATTTTCTCCATTATTTAATGAAAATCTAAGATTTCCAACGGAATCAAGATTATCTTTCCTTACCACCATTTTAATATGCCTATTATGGTGCCTCCGACAGGGTCTCTTGTTATGAAGTTACTTTTTGCTATGGTTCTGGAATAATTATAATTGCTTAATTTTTTATTACTGTCCTGATATATAAATATATTCACTGAAATAGGCAGGCACAAATAGAGTTAGACAAAACACACACACAGTTTCTTATAATTTTCATTCTCTTACAAAATAAATTTAACTGTAAGATAACATTTAAAAAATCTCTTTGAAGGCCATTTCTAGTTAATCTACTTTACACTGTGACCATGCAGTTTTGCACTAGAATTTTGTTCTCTAATTATTAGCTTATTACTAAAATGTCCTAAATTCTTTAAAGTACAATTTGCAAGATTTTACTTTGCCTGAGCTTTGCTTATTTCCCATTTTGACTTTCACTGACCTTGGATGAGAAGTTCCACTTCCAGTATATACTCCCTGAGGTTATTGAAGCCTCAGGAAAACTGTTTTCTCTGAGTTCTTTTAGGAACCCCAACACTTCAGGTGGGAGGCCTTCCCCACTTCCCAGTCCTCAGAGATAACAGGATTCTGGTGGCCTGCTGGACTGGAAGAGTGTACATTGAACTCCAAGGGTCAAGAATCCCACCAGGCAGTAATTTAGCCCACATTCGCAAACAGGAGAGAAAGCAGAGTTATTGGCACCAGTGGAAGGACAGGAGACAGGGATGTCTCAAATTTGCCTTCCCCTGAGCCATAGGGGGTAGAAGTTGCAAGGCTTCAGACTGGAGAATAGAATAGTTACCATCACAAAGGTGAAGCTGGTCCTGAACTGTCCATAAACAAAGGCAAACTCACCTTATAATTATCATCACAATAGCTGGCATAGTAAATTCAGTTATTATCCTTCTACTGTTTTATACTATAAAGTCATCTATATAATGATCTTAACTTTTAGTTACAGTTTCTAGTAAACTTTTATTTTGAAAAATGGGCACTTTTATTAACTAAGACACAAGAATTTTATTAATAACAACTTTGCTAAGTTTTTCTGCTTTTTTAGAAATTGAACCAAATCCACTTGTGATTTGATACATCAAATGAAGTTGCATGACAGTATTGACATTTAAAGACTCATTTTTAGGTTACCTTCCACTGTTATCCAATTTGTAACATGCAAACACAAAATCTGATTCCCTGGTTACAAGCAGACTGACAACATTAAACAGTTTTAAAAGTTAAATACAAAGTTAAGCACAGATTAAAACAGGAGAGAGAATTTTATACCCTTAGCATTTTCTAAGAACTTTTTAATCTTAATTGAAGGAATATAAGGAGGTTTCTTATTTTCCAGGTGAGAGGCTTAGTAAATGACCTAGATATTAATCCCCTTATTAGGCACAACTGAGTTTAAAACTGAAAAGGTTCTTTGTCAGTGGAAGTTTATGGAAGTTTGAGGTGCATCTCCTTATCTCTTTAAGGAGATTGGCCATATGCTCTCTGGCCCTCTGAGTACAGCAGAGACATAGCACCCACCTCGGCCCTGCCTGCTATCACTTTCTTACCCCGTTCTAGACCAGGAAGCCTGTTGTGGTCAGTAGGACAGCAGGCCGGCAAAGGTGCAGATGTGTGCAGGGAGGCACATGTGCAAGCCTCCAAAGCTGTTGCCATCAGGAGAGGGCGGCCCAACAAGGCAGTGACAGCCAACTCTGAGAGCTAGTGTAGCTGCTAAAAAGCCAGGGATTTATGGTACACATGCCCCATCCAGGCTGGAAGAAGTGGCTCTGCTGCACTCAGAGCTTGGCCCAGGATCCACTGTCTTAGCAGGTCCCAACTTTGAGCCCCTGCCCTGTGTCCCTGCCCTCCCAGCCGGGGTCAAGTCTAACTATCCTCGGCACATGGATCAGACAGGGAGAGGTCCTGTGCCCCACCTCCCACTCTAAACTGGGGATTATGTCCTGTAGGAGCCTGTAGGAAAATCCATTGAAAATGGATAACCAAAAGAGGGCATTAAACAGGCTGTAATTCATAGTTTAGACTTATCACTACTTGCTTCTCCTGGCTGGTGCACCAATATATATTGCCAGATTTCCTCTAGGTTCTTTGCTATATTACATAAGACTTTAAGAACATGCCAGTTTACTTAGGCCAGTAGTTTATTAAAGAAATGAGAGAAGAGAAGAAAATAAAAGATTATGGGTTCCCAGGTATACTTGTGGACTGGTTCAAGTAGAGAAGGAGGAAAAAACAAAGTGATGATTTTGTTTCTGCATTTGCTTTTTAAACCATTAATAATTATTTCTACTTGCTAATGTTTGGGGAAGGAGTCACAGTTATTTGCTGTTTTGATTGATTTCCCCCCCTCAATTCCCCCAAGGGAGACCAATGATAAGGTCCCTTGAGTATATTGGGGGTTTTTCCTTGATCCCACATGATCAAGGAAAATTCTCCTGGGTTCTTCCAGTGCCTTTCTCTCAGAGAAACTATAAAACATCAAGGAGAAAACAGGTAGCACTTTCCAAATTATTATGGAAATCTCCTATACTACCTATCCAATTTCATCACTCTCTACTCCAGCTTTCCATACAACATCAGAAGACAATTTTAAAATTGTCTTTAAAATTGACTTTAAAACAAGGATTGCCTTTCTTACAGTTTCCAAAAATACATTAATCATTTTCTTCTAAGTCTTCATCAGAAGTACTGTTAGCATCCATATTTCTATGAAAAGACCCCTCAGTGAATTCTTGGCTTTATCTATCAATAAGCTCACAATTCTTCCAGCTTCCATCAAATACCCAACTGCAAAACCATTTCCACATTTTTGGTATTTGCAACAGTGGCACCCCACTTCTGGTAAAAACTCCATTTTAGTTTCCTAAGCTGGTAAAAGCAAATACCATATACGGATTCAGCTTAAACAATGGACATTTATTAGTCATGGTTTTGAGGCCAAGAAATTACACAAACTATGGCTTCATCAAAACTCTGCTTTCTTCCCATCGACTTCTATGGCTGGGTGACAGTGATCCTGGCTCTTAACCACATGTCAAGATACATGGTGGCACCTGCTGGTATCACCATCCTCTTCCAGATTTCATTGATTACAGCTTCTAGCTTCCATGGGTTTCTCTCTCTCTGTCTGACTTTCATTCTCTTATAAAGAATTCCAATAATAGAAATAAGAACTATTCTGATTGAATTGGATCAGGACTTATCTCAAATAACTTCATCAAAATATCCTACTTACAATGGGTTATACCCACATGAAAGCAGTAGATTTACGAATGTGTTTCTCTAGATTACATACCACTTAAAACACCACAAGACTACTTCTTTACTAGTAAGTCACTTGTATAAATGAAGATGCTTAAATATTATAATTTTATAAATACTTTCCTATAAAACAAACATTCAAATTAAGTTTAGAATATTAAGTTTGGATCTGGAGATATTGTAATGGAGACAACTGTCTATATTTGTATGCATTCAATGTTATGTTTTCCATATTAGTTCTGAACAATCCAATCTCACTCCATCTATTGAGAAATAATTAATCATTCTTATTAATTATATTATATTTTACATTATCCTTTTTATTTATCCTCTATAAAGTGAGTGAGGATTTAAATGACATATATAATGAGTTGGCATAATTAAATATATTTGCTAATAATCATATGAGATTAGATATGCTTTTGTATCATCATATATTTTGTGATATCTTTAATTTCACAAATAATACATTAACAAATTAAATATGAAATTTCATTTTCTGGTTTATTTTATGATATGTGAAATAAATATATAAATATTATGGTACTGAATTCAATTACTTTATGTATTTGGTGGTGAAAAAAGGAAATCCAAAAATATTATCTAAGATATGTATAAATGAAAATGAATACATAATACATATAAAAAGTGCAAAAAGACAGAACTAAGAAAACTCTGGGTTTTGCCCCCTTAATTGCATGATAGACTATTTTCCTACTCTTTTTCAGAGCACTCTTCTTTCCCTTGGCCTATATCATCATTATTTCAACAACTCTATTCTGAATGGAATGTTTTTAAGAGATAAACATTGCTCCTTGCTGCAGGTCTATTTTCTTAGGTTGTCTTCATTTATAGGTTATTTTCATATATTTTTAAAAATAAATGTTCATGTCTTCCAGTTATGAAATGACAACATCTAAATGGTCAAAATTTTAATCACTGTATATTTTTAAATTTAATTCAATTTATATAACTCTATAACATAAACCTCCATGTCAACTTGTAGGCTAAATACGTGACCAAAATTACCCCCTCTCTGATAAACAAGTAAGATTCCTTAAATATTTTCTGGTCAATCACTCTTGCCTGATTAATACACAACACCTTGGACACTTGCCCAAGAGCAAGTAATCTAAGTAACTTTGATATAATTAGCAAAATGAGGTGTAAATAGTTCATATAAATCATGTTACTTAATAAATGTGAATTTGAAAACATGTTTTATTCTTTAATGCATTATCTGTTATTTAAAAAGTGAGGAAAACGCACAGGAGTTCTTTACTTAGGAAAAAGCAAAAATAGCCTAAATACATGGAACAACTAATAAATTTTGAAATCTACTAGGCAAGAGACTGTTAACAATGAAGAAACTAATGGGGAAAATGCAGAGATGTCTGAGTGCCAAATAAGAGTTGATCAAGGTGTTCATTCTAATTAACTACAGATCTGCATAAAATGGAATGAATCCAGAGGCTCATTCAGATTTGATTAAAAGGAGTCTTAATGTTCTTGATTAGGATAGAATTTTAATTTACATCTAGTAGGAGCTTGGAGTCCTAGAGACACTCAAAATTTATGAATTTTTTTGTTTGTTTCAGCAGATTATAACATGTTGTGATAAAATATAAATGGCTAACTTTATTATCTTCTAAGCAATTGCTACATAACATATGTTTCTTCCCTTTACAAATTTTCTAATAGTTTACATTTTATTGAGGTTGAAGGGATGACCACACACTGGAGAGACAAATTATTGGATGTTTATGTGAATAAACCATATTGTTGGCATTCTCAAGGAATTCCTTTGTGTGCTTTTCAAGGTGTTCTATATCCTTTTGATGTAGAGTCATCTGATGCATGAACAAATATGATGGATTCTTTGCCACACCATTTAAGATCCTTTAAACTGAATACCTGACAACAATAATTTGGACCACAAAACATAACGAATGCTTGTAGAAGTTCTCTAACTAATCCCCTTTGGGTAAATCACCAATGTTATGAAAGATTCCATGGACTGGATTCCTCTAAAAATTTTTTTGTTTGCTTTTACTCTTTTTTTAAAAAATACCTAATAACTTAGATGGAGTGTCAATTCATCTAAGAATTCCAATGGTGCACTGCAATATAGTACACCAGCTGGTTTCTTGCTCTGAAATAATGGTCATACCTCATGTAAAACCTTATCCTCCTGGACCTGGCATACTAGTGAAAATCTTGAATTATAAGATCCACAATGGGGACCTATTGTTTTGTCTATTTTAGTATATTTGCACACTCAACAAGACTTTAGAGGCTCTAAAACTAAGAACTCAACCAAGATATTTATTTTTAACAGTATTTGGAGCTTCCAAATGTATAACAAATTCTAAAACTGCCTGCCTTCAAGAAATAAATGCTAAATTCATACACACATGCACATAAAACAAGATGTACCTCAGTGCACGTTCACAATTGAAAAATTATGCTCTACTTTTGGCTCTTACTTTTGGAATCTTCTTTTGAACACCACCTGTCATCTTGTTCTACATCTTAGTTAGCATAACTCCCTTTCTATAGTGAAACAGTACGTTTTGCAAAAGAATTCAACTTTATCATTCAGGCTCATGAGCTTGGATAATCAGGCCTCTATCAAATAATTTTCATAATTGCTAGAGAAGGTTATTCAAAATCCAGATAAACAAAGCTGATTGGAAAGATCTATTAAATGCCCTTTCAAAATGAATTGCTAGTGACTAACTGAAGCATTTAAGTTCACTAGGAAATTTCAAAATGTCATAAGGTCATACCTGAAAAGTTGCCCCAAATTATCAATTGGAGAACAAATCAACAATGTACCCAGACACCAAATAAGCCTGCATATGAATATTATGACGGACTCAAATAATCTTTAAATAATTCTCAGATCTTTACATTTTAACTAAGAAACCTCTACCTTATTTAAATCTACTTTTTAAAATAGTCTTTCAGATAAACTAAGCATCATTCTAAAATAGAAACAACTAAAATTGGCTACCATGGAAGCTAAAGATTTAATAAGTCTTTCAGACCAATAATCACATGTTTAAAAAGCTGAGGGAAAAAAAAAATCCTCCCAAGTTAAAACAGTGCCAATACAATTAGCAGAAACCATAAGTTTTCAAATACAGCAACCACACAAGTCTCCTATGAACAATTTAGGCACCAAGATTCAGGGCATCACTACTTGGACTTCCTGTAAACAACCTGGATGATGGAAAAGAGACTGCTCCAAACTAACTAAAAATAGCCTGATTCTTTTTGCCTTCTAATAAAGCAAGGTGCCTTTCAATGTGAGTGCTAGGGCTGCTCCAGTGGTACACTGGGGGTTTTTCCCATTACCTATGTTACATATTTAGGAAAAATAGATCTGATAATTAGAAATGAGGGTGTAACAGTTTGGCATTATTATAAATTCCAAAAATAGATATTGGATTATGTTTGTAAACTGTTCTGTTCCTCTGGGTGTGATTAAATTATGATTAGGGCTTTGATTGGGCCATGTCAGTTGGATGTTGAGTGTGGTGGTTTCTCTATGTATTCCTTGAAAAAATGTGCTTAAATTTAGTCCATTCCTGGGATATGAACCCATTTTAAGTGGGATCCTTGATGAGTCTCTTTCATTTAAGATGTGACCTACTTCAATCAGAATATGCCTTCATACTATTAAAGGAATCCATTATACGTAAACTGAATTCAGACAGAGAGAGACAAAGCCACAAGAAGCAAGAAGTTGAAACAGAACATGACAAAGAGCCAAGAAGAGCCAGCAGTCGTCCCCAGAAAGCCATAGTCTTAGGGGATATAGCATTTCCTTAATGATGTTTTGAATTGGACCAAACTAAGTTAATAAATGCCCTTGAGTAGCCTAGGAACCTAAAACAATAGAAATTAAGAGCAGAGTTTTAGCTTCACTTCTATATAAACTAGGAGCTAAGCATGCCAAAATCAGATCGAAAGTATAGATCCTATCTCCAGTCTAAAGAACCAGCAAAACTGTGTATTAAATTCTAATAAGAATTCCTTAATTTCATGATGATGAAAATTTCTAATCTAGGTCACTTAGTAATGTTAAATACTCAGAAATTTCTGTTGGGATTTAATTACAACATTTGTCCCATTATATAAATATAAAACCTATCAGCCACCATATGCAAACTGGATAAGATATTGTGTTTCCAAATATAAATATATTTCAGATGTTTCACCTTAAGAGACCAAAATTATATTTAGAGTTGTGCTGTCTCAAACTATGATCTGTCCAATTTTATGCAGTTATTGTGGTATACATTTTATATTTGTTAGTATAATTATATAATTTAGCTGTGCAGTCCTAAACCATAAAATAATTGATTTTCCCAACTAAATCACAGGTTTTAAATGTGTGGATTGAAGAAGATTTAGGAGAGAAAATAGTGATCTAGAATTCTCTTTCAGTAGCTGATTATTGATTCTTATAGCAAGGTCCAGTTTTTCTTCTTCTTGAATTAAGTTATCTAAAGATCTCTTTTCATGAGAGGGGGAAATGATGGTCTGAAATGGACTTTAGGTGTTCTCAGGGATTACATTAAATACAGCCATCAATTAAGTGAAACGTAATTTCCTGACTAGTTTTCAAATCCACATTCTCTCTCTCTCTTTGCTGTTTTTATGGCATCACATCACTTCAGATATCAAAAAATTATTCAATGCAAAACATTGTCTAAAAATAACACCCTATGGAAAACAATTTTGTGCTAGAAAAATTTATTATATCATGGTTTATTGAATCAAGAAACAGGAGCACCTTAGCCAAATTCCTTTGACTCAAAGTTTTTCATAACATTGCTTCAAACTTTCAACCAGGACTACAATCTCATCTAAAGCCTCAAATAGACATGGAGTAAAGGGTCCACTTCCAGGCTTACTTATGTTGTTTTCATCAGAGTCCAGAAACTCAAACCTGACTTCATCCAAATGACAACTTCAAAACCTAGCTTCTGGATACCCTCAGGGCTTGCATATGATAAAGTGATAGAAAGCATATAACAAGGTATCTAACAGGGAAGACAGGGTGTTTTTATTACCTAATATCAAAAGTGATATCCAATCACTTATATAGTGTCCTAACTGTTAAAAGTGAAAAACTAAATCCAAACCCCACTCAACTGTAGGCAATAACAAAAGTGTGTGAATGCCAACACCTGAGGCTTTCTGCAGGCCTGTTAAGCTTACATACCATACTCTCCTTGAAACAACCCAAAATTCAAAACTTCCAGAAAAAAATAAAAAAAAATAGAACAGATTTCCAGATATTAGATACCAGGCAGTAAAGGACAGAGACCCCTGAAAGGTAGAAAATTAATTCAGAAAACCCCATTTATTATTGTCACACTTGACAGCATTGAAAGAATTTCCTGGTAGAACACATGAAAGAGGATCTGAGATGTAGTCTAGTGAATTCGGTGAGTTGAGGTGGAAGATTAGAGATTCAGAACGAGCTTACTAGTGTTTATATGACAGCGTGACAGAGAGGAGTGACCTTGACAGAAAGCAAAAAAAACCTGGAAATTTGTAGAGTATTAACCTCAAGTTTTCATCAGAGGACTGTTCTGAACACATATGTGAGGAAACTGTTCAAGGTTAATCCAGGAACTATCCAAAAGGATTTGTGTGAACAGTGCCAGGTACTCACACAGGGATGGAAAGTGTGCCTGGACTGAGAGGTGAGTGGAACACATCATGATGTTAAAACCATTCAGGAGGGTTTTGCCTCAGGTAAAGGGAAAAATTAGGCCTAGAATAAACACTGCTAGAGTCCCACACAAATTTTTTAAAGGAATATTTAATAAGATTAAACTATTTACAAATATCTTACCTGTAAATCTGAGTTAAGCCAAAGTGTATCTGTAGTAATAAAAACATACATAAGTAAAAAATAAAACTTGCAAATCTGGCTTGCAATAAAGAATTACCATATACACAGAGACACAAACAGAAACATCAAATGTGATGAAGATAAAAATAAATCAATAAATTCTGACCAGGAACTGAGGCAAATATTAGAACTGACAGGCAAGTAAATTAAAAATGTTATTATTATTATAACTGTTTTCCATGTGTTCAAAAACATAAATAGAGACATGGAAGAACTCAATAGACTCTAGAGAAATTTGGATTTTAACAAAATATAATATTTGAGATAACTGCACAGGATTGGGTAATTGATGGATTAGACATTATAAAAGAAAAAGATAATGAATTTGAAGATATAGCAACTGACTGTCCAAAATTATTGTGTATGAAGTAATTATTTTAAAAAGTTATCGAGTTTGAATTACCTTTAAAGAGCTATTAATGTAACTGAAAGAAAAAGAGGATTAGTCAGAAACATTATTTAAAGATTTATTGACTGAAACTTTTCCACGTTTGATAAAAATGTATAATGCTTCATATACAAAAAGCTCAATGAATACCAAACACAAAAAACATGAAGATCACTGTCTAAAGAAAATCAATTACAAAGGTTTAAATGTTATGATAAAGAGATCAAAAAGCCACCAGAAATTTGAAAACATTATATACAGAAGAACAAAGATAAAAGTGGTATCATATTTCTTACTAGAAGCAAAGAAATAGATAATAGAGTGGAAAACCTTCTTTAAATTGTTGAAAGAAAAAATGACCACTTAAATTATTTTCAATAGAAGTAACTTTCAAAAATGAAGATGAATTAAAAACATATGTAGATATGCAACAGCTGAAGACTCTATCACCAGCACTCCCACACTTCAATAAATGTGAAAGTATATTCTTTGGGAAGAAGAGAAATGAAAATATATATCTACCCAAATAATGAAGAGAAGAAGGAATTCACAATGTATCAGTTAAGATTAATATTTTTCTTGTTATGGAAAACTCTATAGAAGATAATGGACTATTTACACAGAAATAGTCATAATAATGTATTTGGTGTTTTGTAACATAGCTTTAAGTAAAATGTATAACAAAATAGCCCAGAGAGATGTTTGTGTGGGGTGTGGTGGGAGGTGTGGGAGGTGGGCAACATGGGAATCCCAGTGGATTCCCTGTAATATTTTAGGTAATCTAAGCACCTCTAAAAAAAAATATATATATATATATATATATATATATATATATATATATATATATATAACATTTTTGTAAGCAAATGCACATATATGCATATGTATTTTTATATCATTTTACAAATATTGGTATGCATTTTGAAAATTTTGATTTTTACCCACAATAAAAAAAAAATAGCCCAGAGAGAGTCAAGAAATAGAAGTATGCTTTTGTATAGTAATGTACGTTTTATATTTCACAAAAAATGCTATAATATCAAATGAATGTATATTGAGACATTAAATATGTATACTACAAACCCAAAACAATAACCAACACTAGAAGATAAAGAATTATAGCTAACAATCCAGTAAAGAAGACAAAATATAGTTTATAAATCCAAATGAAAATAAAATCATGGAAACAAGGAAAAAAGTATCAATGATACAAAGAGAAAGTATATACAAAATGACAATTAAACCCAAAAATAGAAAATTATAATGATTATTAAAAAGAAACAAACACAAAAATTAAAAGACAGACATTATGACATAGGATTAAAAAGCAAGATGAAACTCTATGCTACCTTCAAGAAATCCACTTGAAAAGGGAAGGCACAAATTGGTTAAAAGTAATAGATAAATATATACATGCTAAAATGAATAAAAGGAAACCTACAGTGGTTCTATTAATAACAGTAAGAGTAGATTTCTTAGCAAAAACTTTTAATAAGAAGACATAATTCATGATTTCACAGTGATTAAGGAGTCAATTGCCCAAGAAGACATACGAATCCTGAACATTTATAAATCTGTAACAGATTTTATAAACACACAAAACAAATTAATAGAACTGCAATATGAAATTAACATGTAAACATAGTCAACAATTTTAATAACTTACCTCTATTGATTCCTTATGATGTATGATTACACTCTTCTGTACTTTGTGGAAACTTTCGTCATGACACAGAATATGTTCTATTTTGGTAAATATTCAGTGTCTATGTGAAGTAAAAGTTATTAACTGCAGTTATATTTTACAAATATAAGGCTATGCAGTGTCAATTAGGACAAGTTGTAAATAGCATAGTTCAAATTTATCTACCAGATTTTTCATACGTTTGTTCTATCAATTGCTATGAACCATATCTTAAATTATTTAAATATGATATTTCTATTTTTTTCTGTTTTATTTTTTGCTTTCATTAGGGTGATGCTATATTATATTTTATATACCATTACTGTGATGCTATTTGAATGGATATATCAAAGCAACCTTATAAATTGTAAATTTAAAGAAGGCTATTTGCATTAGGGCTTTGGGAATCAAACCGTATTGTGCATTGCTGAAATAAATATGTTAGTGAGGATAAAATATAAGTACTTATATTAAATTTATTTTTATGTCATTATTTTAAACTATATTGTGGTCTACACATTACAGCTACAATATGCATTTATAAAATTACATATATATAATGTATAAATCAAAATTATATATGAGGATTGTACTCAATATAATTTTGTTGCAAATGCTATGTATTATAAATGTTTGCGGAGAGGATAACACTCAGTTAACTACAATATTAGCACCCTAGGAAGTAATCTTAGAAATAACAAAATTAACACTAACATCAGATACAGGTATAATTAATGGCAATATCTCCCCCGACTTACTGATCAAGTGTTGAAAATTAATAATTTTGTTACTCCTACTCAAAATAGTATATATTTTAGAATCTCTTTATCCAATATGTCAGATGTTTTAGTAATCCACTGGAGAGCACTGTCCCTAAATTAAGCATTACTTTTTGGATTATGGGTTATCATATCAGAGAAACCAATCTGAAACTCTACTAAATATAGATTTTCATCCTATTACCTTCTAAATATATTGAAGCGATGGATCAGAAACGTTATATATGAAATAGGGAAATAATTGCCCTTTTTGTCTTCGAGTATTGGAGAAATTAATACCTGCCACCAAATAATCTAAATCCCAAATAAATTCAACATACATCAATTTATATTTTGTAAATAGCCTTTCTTTACATTGAGTAAAAGTATTAGTTACATAATATTTATACATCTTCCTTATGACTAGGAGGATAAGCTTGTATTGATCTTAATTACTTACCAAAATTTCCTAAGATTTTTTAAAAATTTAGAATGAAAATATTTAATGTTATTTTATGACCAGGTTACAGATATTATAATTTATATCATTAGGAATATTTAGATATATGACTGAATGAATGATTTTCTGTCTGATAATTGCACAAATAGGTCAGAGAAACATAATAGTTTATCACTTTTATGTCTCTCTGGATTCAGAGGAGACTAATTGGAAAAGAGGACTATTTAGCAAAAGGTGTGAGTCTTTAGCAAATTTACAGAATCAGAAAATGTGTCTTTTTTGAAGGAAATCTCACAAAGAAAATTTTTGTTGTTTCTATTCTGACGTGTAATATGACGACAGTCTCTAGATATCTCTTCAGCTCCCACAAAGATGAAAATAGGCTAGAAAATAAATTTTGAAACATTTTCCTCTCACCTCATCAAGGGGAAATGACTTGAATCCTATTATCTTCCTTTAAACATTTTTCTGCTCAAAATTCTCCTTAAAGCCTCCTTTATCTGCATGTTTCGAAGACTATAAATCATAGGATTCAAGAATGGAGAGACCATACAATAGGAAACAGAAACAATCATGTCCCGAATTGTGGGAGAGTTGGAGATTGGCTTCATATACACAGCAGCAGCTGAGTGACAAAGACAGTCACCATGAGGATGTGAGGGACACAGGTGGAAAAGGCCTTTCCTTGCTCTCCTCTAATTGGAAACCTAAGCACAGTAGAGAATATGTGAATATAAAAATGGTGATGCAGGCAAAGCAAACACCAGAAATCACCCCTGCAGAGACAAAAATTACAACTTGATTGATGAAGGTGTCAAAGCAGGAGAGCCACAGCAGAGAAGGGATGTCACAGAAGAACTGATGGACCACATTGGACTGGCAAAAGGACAATCAGAAAGTGTTACTAGCATTCACACTTGCATAGATAAAACAAATAAATATAGAAGCCAATGTCATCTGAGCACAGATCAATGGGTTCATGATCACAGCATAGTGGAGGGGTTGGCAGATGGGGACATAGTGGCCCCCAACCATGATGGTGAGGAACAGCATCTCAGCAGAACCAAACAAAAGCACAAAGATCTGAACTGCACATCCAACCATGGAGATCACCCGGGTGTCAAGCAGGAAGATGACACATGCCTTGGGTATAGTGACAGAAATGTAGTACATGTCCAGAACAGACAGATTCCTAAGGTTGTATGAAGACTGTGGTCGAAGGTGGTTACTATGACTATGAGAAGGTTACCCATGAGGGTGGCCAAGTATATCAGTAGGAATAGCATAACGTGAAGAACTCTGAGCTCCCACACATCAGAACATCTGTTAAGCAGGAATTCAGTCACTGTAGTGCAGTTTGACATCTTTGCATAATTTGCTTTGTACCTGGTGAAATGAAGGCAAATGATATCTAAAGGCCTGGGAGAATCAACATGAGGGATATCATAAGCATAAAAACATGTACCAACTCTCATTTATTCATTTTATTCTCCTTATTGATAATGACTATTTCAAATCATTCTCCTTTAGTCTTCTTGATGGCTTAACTGACTTCCTTGAATGTGATAGCAGTAAAATAAAAACTTTCAGAGTTTTTTCCATTGTTTGGATATTATTCTATCATTTACTAGTCATAAAATTAGTATATTGGAGGTCATATCTTTGCCTGAAAGGTAAACTGAGTAACTATACACAAATTCTGTGCATCCTGACTCACTAGAAATAGTCTTTTAATGTTAATATTCATTATTTTATGTCCAAACAGAATTTGAATAGAGATAGGTTACTATTTTTATGAGATGTACTCAATATACACTCATTTTTTAACATATCAATTTTATTGATACAATTTAATAAAGCATAAATCTATCCACAGTGTGTACAGTCAATGGCACTCAGTATACTTGCATAGTTGTGCATTCATTACTTCAACCATTTTAGAGCATTTCCATTATTCCAGTATAATAAAAAAAAAAAAAAAAAAATCTCATCACCTTTCAATCTCTCTTTGCTTCCCCTGCCATACATAGCTGCTATTCTGTTTATCTCTCTCTAGTTTATTTGTAATTATATTTTGTAAAAACTGTCTTATATATGCAATATCACCCATAATTGTATTTTACATGTGGCTTCACTGTGTTATACAGTCCCATGGTACATATTATAGCTTTAACTTTAATAATATACATGATCTTAGACTTACCCTTTCAACCGCTGTTATACCCACATAGTAGTTCTGCTAGTTACAAACACTCTGATGTGCTTTCACTATTTCTATTCATTTGCAAAGATTTTACAACAACCTTATTACCAATTCTGCACAGATTAGCTCTCAGCTTTCCATTCTCTACTCTCATTCTATTTTCTAATAACCTATATTATAATTATTAACTCCATGAGTTTACACAACTCTATAGTTCATGATAGTGCAATCATAAAGTATTTGTCCTTTTGTATCTGGCTTGCTTCACTCAACGTATTGTTCTCCGGGTTCATCCATATTGTCATATGCTTCACAACTTTAATTCTTCTTACCACTGAGTAATATTCCATTGTGTGTATACTCCACAATGTCTTTATACAATCATAGGGTGATGGACACCTGTGCTGTTTCCAACTTTGGGCAATTACACATTCACTTTTAATCCATTTTCTGACCAGTTTAATTCTAGCTTGAATTTCCACGTGGCTTTTTTTTGTAGCAGAGTTGAAATTTCATGGCCTTCAGGGGACAATATGTTTTCATTTACTTGCTTTGAATCTATGTGAGCCATTCAAATATCTTTGAATTTCAAATTCTATATCTCTAAAATTTGTAGTTCTACCTACCTCATGAACTGAACAGTTTGAAAATTTCAAATCGGGGAGGTTCACAAATCTTTCGCTATATTGAGAAAAAGTAAATAAATAAAATTGATAAATAACTGATAAAATTTTAAGGTATTTTCATTTCTTCCATTTTAAATGCAAAGTACTATTGTTTTTAAGAAGCAAACAAAAAATAAAATGAAAAAACAGCACTGTGCTTTTGCTAATGGCATTTTGTTCAAAGTAATATGATATAAAATGTTCTGTACAGATACGAATAGAACCTGCAACTGAGGCCATTTAGTTATCTGCAGACTGACAGGTGTCATGGAGATAACCCACATGGGAAGTTTGCCTTCGGTGACTTGAATATTGCATGGGAACTACGGTCCCTCAAATTGCAAAAACAAATATTTCATTTCTGTTTCTGCAAAGACTTTAAGGATGCATTATTTCAAGTGGAAGAATTGAAAGACTTGTTTGGTTCATTGATATATTTCTTCTGTAATTTTATGTTATTTTTATTTAATATTAATTAACTCCATATTTTTAAAGCTTTGGGGTGAATTATATAGAGGCATGCCTCTGAAGACAGAGATCAATCATGTTCAAATATTTACATTCTATTTCATGACATGCTATGAGAAAACCCTAGAATTACACATAAAGTACAAGTACTTGTGTATATATTTCATTTTTGACACGTGTTTACCTATTCAACTTTGTTCCACCTCTTCTTATCAGTTGTTAGACAAGAGAAGATTATAGGCAAGATATTGTTGAAATTATTGATTTAGTTGTTATAACATACAGAATTATTTCCTTTCCTTTAGGAAAAATACAAACCACAAAATTAAATTTGTACCAGTATAGACTTAAATTAATATTCTGTGCACTGTGAGGTGTCATGTGGTTAACTCACTGTAACTTCCATAGACAGTTATAATACCTGACTGAATTTTTTTATTATTTTATTATTATTATCCTAAGGGAAGCTGTAGTTTTACAGAAAAAGTGTGCATTGATTACAGTATTCCCATATACTACCCTATTGTTGATACCTTGCATTCTTGAAGGTCATTTTTTACAGTTCATAAAAGAACATTTTTACAATGGTTTTATTGACTGTAGTCCTCAGTCTGAGTTTTTAAGAGTTTAAAGACAATGTATTTATTAGGAGGCTATTCTGTGGGCTCCATTCTTATCTAAGTTTTCTAGTCAAATATCATTTGCAGTATATCTCAAAAACATGTGGTCAACATAGGAGAGAGGTAAGGGCAATTTATGTCACAAAGTGAAGAGGAGAAAATTAATATCATCAAATACTCACAGGTTAATATTGCCTTTTTAGACTGAAAAAGCAAGCCAGGATTTCTGAAAAGTGTCCAATCACATTTCAGGTTCAGGTGAGGAAAAGGTGACTGAGACCCTGACTGGAATAATTTGGTTTTATAACAAGATGCTCCCTGTACACTTTATTAAAAACAAAGGAAACCATTGGCATTTTGGAACACCCTTGGGAACACAGCCATTGGCATAGAAACAGCCAGTATCCAGGGTTAATTTCAAGGGGATAATTGACCCTAGGTGGTGAGGGAATAGACCCAATAAAATCTAGCCAAAAAACAAAATTTTGCAATTAAGAAATATAAATATATTTGAACATTGACAAGAATTGAAGAATAATGAGAGGACAATTTGAATAGCAAACTAATCTCCATTTTTTCCCTAATAAATTCAAAGTTCATTGACGAAATGCTTGTGGATCGTAGAGAAAAAGGACAGCAAAGGAGAGATCAAGAGCCTGGGATCAGGCAAAGCCCAGAACTCCAGGAATTGCTACAAATTGCTAGTTATACTCTGAAATTCCCTCTGAAGAATGGAGTGATTTTCAGGAGTCGGGCCAAAGCCACAGCATATAGAATGGGTGAAATGACAAAATGGCCCATCTGAAATTGTCCAAAATGTTTGCATAAATTGACCAAAGGCTAGCACAGCAGCCTAGGAGCTCTGTGATCACTGCACAGGGGTCCCTCTCTGCTGACTGAGATTCTTCATCATTTAACATTGTAACAAGCTGTCCATTATCATGTGCCCCTCAAGAGTGTGATGCAATGGGACACAAAAGGCGTTTGGACTAGAATCTGCCATGTGGTGCATATTAGGAGGTGTCATAATATCTGTTGTGTAGTTCTCACAACAATGGTTGTAGTGAATCACTCAGATTTTGTCAGGAAAGGAGAAACTGTCGATGGTTCTTAGAAGTGCTACTTCCCTTTCCATTACTAATTTCTAGTTTAATGTAACTGTGACCTGAAAACACACTTTTTGTGATGTGAAACTGTTCAATAAGCAGTCGAACAGAATGTGTATTCAACATCTGTGGCAGTGATAATCTGTATTTGCTAATTAAGATATTTTTTTCATTTGTACTGTCCAAGTCTTTTATACCCCTGTGGATTTTTGTCCATATTTTATATACTGACTGTATTGTATCTACAGCTGCAACTATGATTTTGGATTTTAATAAGTACTGTCTTTGTTTTGACACATAACGAATTATTTGGTTTTAAGACCATGTTAATAAGGGCATGCAAATTTAGAATTGTTGTCTTCCTATTGAACCTATAACCTTATCATAGTGTAAAATCTCTTTTAATATTGAGCCATACATCCTGTCTGAAGTCTGAAATGCATGGGTAGAATCATCCAACCAACCACAACGGCTGTCTTTTTTTCAATTTTTATGTATCTTTATTTTCATTTTTGTTTTAAATTTTATTTTCAACATATATTTTCCTTTTATTTTATATATTAATTATCAGCCGATTTTTGGTAGATTTTGCATTTTTGATCCACTCTGTTGATACTTGAGTTTTAACTGGATTCCTTAGTTTATTTCCATTTAATATAAAAACCTGCATGTTGGGTTTCTCTACACTATCAGAATTTTTGCTTGATATTCACCCCATCTCTTCTTTGTCCTATTTTTCTTCTATTGGAATGATAAAACATATGTTCATTTTCACTTTTTCTCCTCCAATAGCTTTATAGTTATGCAATCTCACATTTTTTGTTTTGGGTCATTAACCAAGATACTTTAATATTAATCTTCAAATTATTACAGTCTTCAATAACTTAATATTTTCATAATTTCTTGAACCCATGTTCAAGAAGTATGTTTTTTTGTATTACTTATGCTTTCTAGAGCTTTTCCTTCTTTGCTGAGTCCAAAGCCTCTATTTTGGATTGTTTCCCTTCAGCCTGAAAAAGTTCTGTTAACGTGTCTTGTTCTGTGATGAGGGGCCAATGGCGTTGGATTTTTTCTACCATTGTTGTCTCAATTTACCATTTTTCGTATCCATGCATCTATACCCCCAATGTATCTATTAATGTAACTCCTATCATTGATTCATATGAATACTCTTGAGTTGTACAGCAATAGAATTGTGCAGTATGTTCTCTTTTGTAGCTGACTGCTTTGCTCACTATATGTCTTTCACTCATATAACTATATATCATTGTAACAGTTTTTGTTGTGTTTTTTGTTTTGTTTTGTTTTTTCATTTCTAGAAGCAATCAGTGCAATGGATTGTCCACAATTTATTTATTCATTTTCCCAATTGACATTTTGGTTGTTACTCGATTTTTGATCTTATTGAAAATAAATATCTCATGAAAAGTATTGTGCTTGTAATTTGTTGGATGTAAACACTAATTTCTGTTGAATATATGGAAGACAAGATGCTGGATCATATAGTTGATGTATGTTTTACTCTAATGAATAATGAGAATTTGTTTTCCAAATTAACTGTATCATTTTATATGCACACCAGCAATGTATGGGAATCCTAACTTCTCCATATATATATCAAAATTTGAACTTAGTTTCTTGAAAATTTAAGCAAATGTAGAATGTTTAAAGTGATTTTAATATCTATATATCCTAAATAAGTGTCATGTTCAGTAGCTTTTTAAAAATATAGTTTTGTATTTTTTTAGATACTTAGATAACATGAATGTTACATAAAAATTATGAGGGATTCCCATATGTCCCACTAACTACCCTTCCCACATTAACAACATCTTTCATTAGGGTGGTAAGTTTGTTACAATTGATGAACACATTTTGGAGCATTGTCACTAAGCATGGATTATATTTTACATTGTAGTTTACACTCTATCTTGTACAATTTTTAAAGTTATGACAATATCTTTTCATTTGCTTACTGAGTATTTAGACATTCCCTTGGTGTGAAGTTCCTCTTTGAAACATTTGTCCATTTTATTACAGGATATGTTGCAGGAGTTGTTCATATACAGATATAAATCCATTGTCAAATATATTATTTTGAATGACTTATAAGTGAGTTTTTGTTGTTTTTTTATCTCTATTAATGGTTTTATTCAATGAATTCAGGATTTAATGAAGTCTAGTTTTCATTTTTTTTTTTTTTATGGGTAATGTCTTTAGAATTATGGTTAAGAAATTATGCAGATGACAATTCAAGAAAATATTTTTTAACAGATTCCATCCCTGCCCCCCGAGATGGTTCATTATTATTTTTTTCATGTTTTTTTTTTTGGTCATTGTTTGCACTTTTTGCCTGCTCATTTTTTAAAATATATATTTTTTATTATTTTAAAAAATACTAGGATTACATAAATTACTTCATTAAAAATATAAGGGATTCCCATATGCCCCACTCCCCAGACCTCCCACTTTTTCCTTCATTAACAACTTCTTCATTAGTATGATATATTCATTGCAATTGATGAACACATTTTGGAGCATTGCCACTATGCATGGACTATAGTTTACATTGTAGTTTACACTCTCTCCTACTCATTTCTGCAGGCTATGGCAGGACATACTAAGGCCTGTATCTGTTACCTCAATGTTATCCAGGTCAATGCCAAGTCCTAAAAATGCCCCCATATTACACATCTTTTCCCCTTTCCCTGACTTCAGCACCTCCACTGACCACTGTCTCCACATAAATGATATAATTTCTTCCATTACTAGAATCACAATAAGTCTATAGTTGAACACCTGTAAGTCTACTCTAGTCCATGTTTTATTCACTGATCCTGAGGATTCTGGGATGGTGTTGCCACCTCTAATTGAGAGGGGCCTTCAATCCCATATGACTGATGGATGGGACTCTCTTGCTTGCGATTATTGACTCTCTTGGTTCCTTAGTGAGTGGTTGTCCATCCTCAACTCCCCATCAGCTGTCCTGGCTAAGTCCAAAGAACTGAAGAATAGCGGCCACAATTCCTCTGAGTCTCAGGGCCCAGCCAGTATGTTGACGGCCCAGAGATTCAAGTCTCCTTGATGTACACTCACCAACTCCAGCACCAACTATAGGTTCAAACAAAAAGGACAGAAGAGGCATGTGTAGAGAAGTCACATCTGAGTCCAACTCTGTCACACTCAGGGGCACAATCTTCAAAGTAGTGCACACTGGTAAGGCACCAAACTCTGGAGCTACCCACCACACCGCAGGACCTGGGTGTCTCTGGAGCCCTCAAGAGACCCATTGTTTGGGGTACTGTCCACTTTGGCTATTTATGATATCTTACTGAGACATGCATATGCGATACCTATCTGATGAACTCCTGACTCACTTTGAAGTCTCTTAGCAATATTAACTCATTTGTCTTTACCTTTTCCCCTTTTTATTCAAAGGTTTTTTCCAGTTGTATCACCAGCTGGTGCTTCATATCAATCCCTTGATGCCAGGGAGGCTCATCCTCAGGAGTCATGTCCTTCACAGGGGGGAAGGTAATGCATCCACAAGCTGAGATTGGCTTAGAGAAAGACAACATTTGAGCAACAAGGAGGTTCTCGGGAGGTAACTCTTAGGCACTCTATAACACTAGGCCAAGTTGCAAATTCAAAAGCAAAAGGCTCATAAGTATAGTCATCAATATCAAGGGCCCATCAATGGACCATCCCTCTTCACTAGTCATTGCCCCTGTACTTGGATGACTCTTGCTGTTCCATTAGAGAATGTTCCAGAGCTCCCCAGAAAGGGGATTCAACAATCCTTTGGCTGTGAGAATCTCCACCCACTGTGGCAATGCCCCATTGACATTTGAACATATTTATAAATGTTATAGGTATGCCCAGGTGAACTTTCTCCCATGTATCCCCGTCATTGACAGCCCACACAATTGATGCTTCCCTGCCATAGTTGTAGCCCTTCTGTGATCCAAAACTTCTTCAAAAATGAAGCCAAGAATGTTGCCAATTACAATTAGTAGAAAAATGAAATAATGATAGGTTTAAACATAAGAAATAAAATACACTATAATTTAGAAAAATAAAGTGAAAAAATGGGATATTAAAAAATGAAAAATATTTTAAAAAAAATTTTTTTGACTTTTTGACTTTCATCACTGTAATATCTGTTGTCCTTTATGTACAGTGTCATTTTCTCCATTTCCTCCCCAGTGTCTTATTTTTTCTTTTTTTGTCTTCAAAGTTGTTTTAGGTGACATTAAAGTTACATACAGAATATAAGGGACTCCCAAATACCAAACATCCTCCCCCTTTTCCCCCTTCCTTATTAATAACCATTTTACGTGTGGATTGTACATTTGTTACAACTGATATACAAATATTGAAACATAGTTACTAACTATTGTCGATGGTTTACATTATGGTTTACATTTTAGACCATACACTTTTATAAATTTTTGATGAAATTTAACATGGCCTGTATCCATCATTGCAAGATCATGTAAAACACTTCCATTGCCCCCTAAATACCCCCTCTTCCACCTATTCTTTTCCTCCCTCCCTCTCCCTCAGGATCCATGGTGACTAACAGGCTTTACTCCTTGGAGGACAAAGTTCATAGATATTTGTTGTAACACTGAGGACTTGACACACTAGTCTGACCACCCCCCATTAGGAATTGCCCATGCTCTCGATACACTGTCCCTTCTGTTTGAGAACATATTGGGCCTCACCAGCATTGGAGTCCAATTCCTTTCAACTCATTATGTGGGTCTCCCCCAACAGATACAGCACACTATGACAAAATGATCCCATGTACATTCTATTTAAGAATGCCCCAGGTGTGCCCTGTCTCAAATGCCCCCTCAACCAATGCCTTAAACCCATAACATTTCCTTGTCGTATTGCCAAAAGTGTTTTCTCATCACTGTAGTTTGCCATTTGCCAACCAATTCCTGGTGTTCACCTGCTCACGCCCCCAACCCTCCCCCAAGTTCAATGGACTGTCCAACCCATCCTCCCTACCCTACCCCCTTTCAAGCTTGCACCACCCAACCCAAAAGTATCCCTAGACTTCTGTCATATCCCTTCACTGATAAACTACTCACTTCCACATTATCATAGTTTTCACCCATATGGTCATTGGTTCACAAACTTCTTTTCCCGTTCTAGTTCCTGTAAACCTATCTTCCAGTCTCTAGATCTCTGAGTTGTCTAGATTTGCTTAATTAACATCAGAGAGGTAATGTAATATTTGTTCTTCAATGCATGGCTTACTTTACTCACCATAAGGTCCTCAAGATTCATCCATGTTATTCCATGTGTTAGTACTGTATTCCTGCTTACACTTGAGTAATATTCCATTGTATGTATGTACCACATTTTATTTATACATTCATATGTTGATGGACATTCAGGATGATTCCAACTTTTGGCAATCATGAATAATGCGTCTATGAACATTGGTGTGCATATATCTGGTTGTGTCCTTGCTTTCAATACATCTGGGTATAAACCCAGCAGTGCAATTGCTGGGTCATATGGAAGTGAGTTAGTTTTTTGAGGAACCACAAAACTGTTCTTCACAATTGCTGCACCATTCTACATTCCCACCAGCAATGGATGAGCATTCCCATTCCTCCACATCCTCTCCAACACCAGTATTCCTTAGTTTTTTTAATGGCCACCAGTCTAAAGGTGTAAGATTGTATCTCACATCTTTTGTTTTGTATTTCCCTAATAGCTATTGATATTGAGCATCTTTTCATGTGCCATTTGTATTTCTTCTTTGGAGAAGTGTCTGTTCACTTGCCAATTTTTTTAAAAATAGGTTGTTTGTCTTTTTATTTTTGAAATATAGAAATTCTTTTTATATACAAGATACTAGGTTCCTATCAGATATATGGTTACCAAATATTTTCTCCTATTGGGTAGGCTGTCTTTTCACTTTCTTTACAAACTCTTTTGAGGTGAAAATGGTTTTAATTTTAAGAAGACCCCATTTATCTATTTTTTCATTGACTTTCTTGTGTTTTGTCTGTGAAGTTCATGAAGCCTTTTCCTATTACAAGGTACTGTTGTTAGTTTTTTCAAATTGGCAAAAAAAAATGCTGTCTTGATTTTTATTCTGATTGTAATATATCTGTATATTGGCTTGGGTAGGATAGAAATCTTAATGATATATAATCTTCCTATCCATGAACTGGGAATATCCTTCCATTAACTTAAGTCTTCTTTGATTACCTTTAACAGTACTGTGTAGTTTTCTGTGTATAGGTCATTTGCACCTTTAGTTAAAATTATTTCTAGTTATTTGGTTGTTTTTGTTACTATTGTAAATGGTATTTTTTCTTGTTTTCCTCCTCAGATTTCTAATTATTGGTGTACAGAAATGCCCCTGACTTTTGCACACTGATCTTATAATCTGCAACTACTGAACTCACTTATAAATTTTAGAAGTAGTGTTGTAGATTTCTCAGGGCTTTCTACGTATAGGATTATGTGGTCTGCATATAGTGAAATTTTTACTTCTTCCATTCCAAATTGTATACCTTTTATTTCTTTTTCTTGCTTCAGTGCTCCAGCAAGTACTTCTAAGACTATGTTAAATAGGCACAGTGATAGTGGGCATCCTTGTCTTGTTCCTGATCTTAGAGGGAAAGCTTTTAGGATTTCATCATTGTATTTGACGTTACCTGTGGATTTTTCATAAATACTCTTCTTCATTTTCAGAAAGTTTCCTTCTATTTCTTTCTTTTGCAGTGATTTTAACAGGAAAGAGCGCAGTATATCGTCGAATGCCTTTTCTACATCTATAGAGATGATCACATATTTTTTTCTTTCAAATTCTTTATGTAATGTATTACATTGATTGGTTTTCTTACGTTGAACCATCTTTGCATACACAGGGGATGAAACCCACTAGGTCATGGTGTATAATTTGTTTTATGTGTTGTTGAATATGATTAGTAAGAATTTTGTTGAGGATTTTAGTATCTATGTTCATTAGAGAGATTGGTTTGTAATTTTCCTTTCTTTTTGGAGTCATTGTTTGGTTTTGGTATTAGAGTAATGTTTGCATCATAGAATGAGTTAGGCAATGTTCCTTCTACTTCAATTTTTTGGAAGAGTTTAAGCAGGATTGGTATTAGTTCTCTCCAGAATGGTTGGTAGAATTCACCCATGAAGCCTTCTGGTCCTGGGTTCTTCCAAGTTGGAAGGTTTTTGGTGACTGAGTCTATCTCTTCACCAGTGATTGGTCTGTTGAGTTCATCAATTTCTTCTTTCATCAGTGTAGGCTGCTTTTGTGTTTCTAGAAATGTGTCCATTACCTCTAAATTATCTTTTTTATTGACATATAATTTTTCAAAGTATCCTCTTATGATACTATTTATTTTTGTGGGGTCAGTGGTGGTATCCCCTTCCTCATTTCTTATTTTGTGCATTTGCATTTTCTCTTTTTTTCTTCAATAGTCTAGCCAAGTTTGACAATTTTATTGATCTCCTCAAAGAACCAGCTTTTGGTTTTGTTTATTTTTTCTAGTGCTTTCTTATTTCTATTTCATTTATTTCTGCTCTAATCTTTGTTATTTCTTTCTTTCTACTTCCTTTGAGGTTAGTTTGTTGTTCTTTTTCTAATTCCTCTGGGTGTGCTGTTAGGTATTCAACTTTAGCACTCTCTTCTATTTGTATACATGCATTTATGGTATGAATCTCCCTTTCAGTATAGCTTTTGCTACATCCCATAAGTTCTGATATGTTGTGTTGTCATTTTCATTCATTTTATGGTAGCTACTGATTTCTTTTGAGATTTCCTTCTTGACCCACTGCTTGTCTAATAATGTGTTGTTTAACTTCCATATTTTTTATGCCTATTCTGGTTCTCTGGCCTTTACTGATTTCCAGCTTCATTCCATTATGATCAGAGTAATTATGTTGTATGATTTCAACCTTTCTGAGTTCTTGAGAATTTTTCTGTGGCCTAGTATGTGATATGTCTTGGAAAATGATCCATGTGCACTTGAGAATAATTTATATCCCCCTGTATTTGGGTGTGGTGTTCTGTATATGTCTATTAGGTCCAGATCCTCCAACGTATTATTCAAAGTGTTTCTTTATTGATTTTCTGTTGAGATGTTCTGTCTAATGGTGAAATTGTTGTATTAAAGTCCCCCACTATAATTGTAGAGACATCTATTTCTCCACATAGTTTTTTCCAGTGTTTACTTAGTTTATTTTGAGGTGCCCTGTTTGTTGAATAAATGTTTATGATTGTTATTTATTCTTGAAAATTTACCCCTTTTACTAATATATAGTGCCCATCTTTGTCTCTAACAATAATTTGCATTTAAAGTCTATTTTGTCCTATATTAGTATAGCTACTCCCATCGTTTTTTATTTATTTATTTTTTTTTTTTTTGGTTATTGTTCACTTGTAAGATTCTTTTCCAGCCATTCACTGTCAGCCTCCTTGAATCCCTGGATCTATGGTGGGTTTCTTGTAGACAGCATATAGATGAGTCATATTTCCTTATCCATTCTGCTAATCTGTGCCTCTTTACTGGTGAGTTTAATCCATTAACATTTAGTGTTATTACTCTCAAATAATTACTTACATTAGCCATATTTTCTTTGGGTTTTTCATGTCATATGTTGCTTTTATTTTCTTCTTGTCCTTTTAGTTGTTCTTACACTCTCCTCCAACCCTCTCACTCCTGTTTTAGTCCTTTCAACCTGCAGAACTCCCTTTAGTATTTCTTGAAGGGCAGGTTTCTTATTGGCATACTTTCTTAATTTCTGTTTATCTGTGAATATTTTGAACTTTCCATCATTTCTGAATGCCAGTTTTGCTGGATAGAGAATTCTTGACTGGAAGTATTTTTTCTTTTAGTACCTTAACTATGTCATACCACTGCCTTCTTGTGTCCATGGTTTCAGATGAGAAATCAGCACTTAATCTTATTGAGCTTCCCTTGTATGTGATGGTTCTCTTTTCTTTTGCTACATTCAGTATTTTCTCTTTTTCTTGAGCATTGGACAGTTATGTGAGTATATGTTGGAATTTATACTGTTTGGGGTGCACTACAATTCCTGGATATGTACATCCATCTCCCTCAATAGGTTTGGGACATTTTCAGCCATTATTGCCTCCAAAACACCTTCTGTCTCTTTTCCCTTCTCTTTTCCCTCTGTGATACCTATATTGCATATGTTTGTGCGTTTTGTATTATTGTTCAAATCCCTAAGTCCCTGCTGGATTTTTTCTCTCTTTTTATCTGTCTGTTCTGCTTTCTGTTTGATTTCAGATGCATTGTCTTCCACATCACTAATTCTTTCCTTTGCCTGTTGAAATCTGCTGTTATGTGCTTCTAATGTGTTTTTGATTTCTTGGGTTGTGCCATTCGTCACTATCATATCCGTTATGTTTTTTATGTATGTTTACAATTTCTTCAGTATGTTCTCCCAGTGTCTTCTTAATATTCTTAATCTCTTCCTTCACTTCATTAAGTTGGTCCATGATATTTGTTTGGACAGCTTTGTTTAATTGTTTGATGTTCTGCATCTCTTCCTGGTTTCTGATTTGTTCATTGGACTGGGCTATGTCTTCCTGCCTCTTGGTATGGTTTGTAATTTTTTGTTGGTGTCTGTTTGTTTATTATCTTGATGGGTTTATTCAGTGGATTAGCTTTGCTCTCTACTCTAGGGTTATATTTAGCTGCTGTTTTTGTGTGTGTAAGTTTTCTCTTTGAATCTTTGTTCTTCTTGTTTTATTTTCTTGCTGTTTTCTATGTTTCCTTGAAGGAAAAAGAATAAGGCCAGAGAAATTGAAAAACCAAGAAAAGAAAAAGGATAATAGTAATAATAATAGTAAAAGTTAGAAGAGGAACCATATTCAACCTAGGTAAATGAATATTTAACTCATGTACTAATAAGAAAAACACTGTTTGTGTATATATAATCATTATTAAATGAACACATGGTATTTTAATATTGTTAATGAATATTAATGATTTATTCCAGATTTAATTCTACAAGTTTGGTTTCTATATTTTGCCAATCTTCATGTAGGAATCTTTTCACTAACTCAGTCTTCATAACTTTTCTCAGTGTCTTTCCATTTTTATGTTTCTGCTATATTTGAATTTTAAAACAAAAACAGTAAACATATAATTATCATTTCACCTAAGAGATTAGTGATGTTTAACCATGTTAAGTATATGAACAAAGATAGCTAAAAAAAGAATAATAATTTTATATTTCCCTTAAACATAAATCTTGCATTTTTATCATGGGCCTTTTCAATCACTTTAATATTTTTACTACAGGAGTATTACAAGTAAATACATACATATATATATATATACTTGTAATACTGATATTACAATGATAATAATGATATATATATATATATATATCAACGTAAAATCACATATTGTGTATATAATTTGAGTATTTGTATGATTTTTTAAATACATGAAACTATGAAAGTGCAACTTTTGGAAACACATTTAGATTTTCAAAATGCCCTTAAGATTATTTCAATGTTTCTCAGTGGTGTTATAAATAACAATATTTTAACATGAAATATGATATAAAAGTAATTAGAATATATGGTCCCTCAGCTCAATTAATTTTTTGATTCTTGGAGATATAACATACATTTATATGAAGAAAACAAAATACAATATGAAATATGTGATCTCCTTACCTTCATCAGTTGTTCAGTAAGAAAGGACAACAGATTGAACAGTCCTTTTGGACATTTCTGGCATTATGGTATATTCTACATTTTCTTTAGAGCTATCTATATAACTTTCATTTCTACTTAATATATCATTTACTCACAATTTCACATTTTTTTTATTTGGAAATTGGCACACTAAGGATTTTTCATACCTAAAAGCTGAGTTGTTTTTTTTTTAAAAAACAATTTATTGAAGTATATCATCCATACATGAACATACATGAACTATAAGTGTTCAGCAAACATCAAGGACTTACAAAACAACCATGCATAACATCATACAGGGCTCCCACACCTCTTCTCCCCACAAACACCGCATTGTTGTGAAATACTTGTTAACAAATCATGAAAGAGCTTCGTCAAACTATTTCTACTAACTATAGTCTGTATCTTCCTCCCCTATACAACTTTTTTAAGGATTTGTTTATTTATTTACTTTTATCCATTTATACACCCCACTCATTTTTGCTGTTTCAGTGTCCATTTGCTGGGTAACTCTCTGTATCTGTCTCCTGCCCTGTCTTCCCATCCTTATCCTCCAATCTTCACTAGGATTTGATCCTTCGAATCTCTGATATCGAAGAGAGGCATCCTATCACCTGTGCCACCTCAGTTCCTGGTTTTTCAGTGCATCTCATCTTGGCTCTCCCTTGTGTCACTCTCCTGTAATGCCATCATCTTGCTGTGTGTTTCACAGGACCTGACGGTGCACCCGCACACAGGGCCTGGTGGCTCACCTGCTCATGGGGCCTGTCGGGGCATGTTCGCATGGGGCCTGGTGGCTTACCCACTTGCGGGGCCTGGTGGTGACCCCACACATGGGTCTGGTGGCCCATGGACCTTCTATATTTTTCTTTTTTGGTAAAGACAAATAAGTTCATATATGGCTAATAGACCTCAAAGTGAGTCGGGGGGTCATCCCAGAGGTAACGCTTATGCAAACCTCAGTAGGAACTCATAGGCTTCCAGTGTGGATATCACCCCAGAGAGAGGGGCTCCTGAGGGCTCTGGATTCACCCAGGTCTATAATCAGTGGGTCCTACTTTGGAATCTGTGATCCTGAGAGTGACAGAGTTGGACTCAAATATGTCCTCCCTGCACATCAGTTCCATCTACTCAAACCTATGTGTGGTGCTGGAGTTTGTAGGTGTACTTCCAGAGACTGGAGTCTTTGGCCTGCCCATGTGCCAGCCAGGCCCAGAATCTCGGTTGAGCTGCACCTCCTACTCTATAGCTCAATGGACTCACGCAGGACACCTGGTGGTGAGATGATGATGGACAATGGCCATCCCAGGGAATGGAGAGAGTCTGCAGCTGCAGGCAGGATAATCCCATCCATCTTATCCATGGGATATAAGCCCCCTCTCACTTGGAGATGGAGTGGACATCACCATCCCAGACTCTTCAGGATTAGGGGGAGAGCTATGGACTAAAGTGGACTTACTGGTATTCTGTTATAGACATATTGTGATTCAAGTAATGGAAGAAATTACAACATTGATATGGAACCTAGTGGCCACTGGATGCTTTGGGGTCAGGGAGAGGAAAAAACAATGGTAATACAGGGGTTTTTGGGGACTTGGGAGTTATCCTGAGTGACATTGCAATGGCAGATATAGGCCATTTTACATCAGCATATAACATGCAGAACTGTGTGAGAGAGAGTGTGGTCTACAATGTGAACTATGGTCCATGCTTCATGTCAAAGCCCCAGGATGTGTATATCCATTGTGGGTGATGTGCCACACTAATGAAAGATGTTTATGTGAGAGGTTGTGGGAGGTGTGGCAGGTGGGGCATATGGGAATCCCTATAATTTTTGTGTAACATTTATGTAATCTAAGTATCTTTTAAAAAATAAAAAATATATATATTTAAAAACTAGAAATAATATCTCAGTGTAGTTTTGATCTGTATTTCCCTAGTAGCTAATCACGTTGAACATTTTTCCATTTTTTGGCCATTTGTATTTGCTCTTTGGAGAAGTGTTTTTTCAAGTCATTGACCCAATTTTATTTAGGTTTTTTGTCTTTTTATAGTTGGGTTGTAAGATCTCTTTATATATTACATGGGTATCACACTTTTATGAGATATGTGGATTTCAAATATTTTCTCCCATTGAGTAGGCTGCCTTTTCAATTTCTTGTCAAAGTCCTCTGAAACACAAAAGTGTTTAAGTTAGAGGAGTCCCATTATCTATTTATTTCATTGCTTGTGCTTTGAGTGTAAGATTTAAGAAACCACCAGCTACCACAAGATCATTAAGATATTTCCCTATATTTTATTCAAGGATTTTTTTTTTTTTTTTTGGTTTTAGCTTTTATATTTAGGTCTTTGATCCATTGTGAGTTTATTTTTGTATAAGCTGTGATATAGTGGTCCTCCTACTTTTTTTTTTGATTTGGATATCCAGTTCTCTGAGCACCATTTGTTCAATATACTGTTCTGGCCCAACCGGGAGGGCTTGACAGCCTTATCAAAAATCAGTTTTTCCATAAATTTAAGGATCTATTTTTGAGCATTCAATTCTATTCCATTGCTCAATATATCTATCTTTATGAAAATATCATACTATTTTTATCACTGTAGCTAAGTAATATATTTTAAAGTCAACATGTGACAGTCTACCAACTTCATTCTTCATTTTAAGATATTTTTCACTATCAGGACCTATTATGCTTCCAAATAAGACTCTAACTCTAAGCCAAAGAAGTAGACAATGTAATTGAAATGGACAAATTCCTAGAAACACACTTACAATCTACACTGGTCCTTGAAGAAATAGAAGATCTATCTCAACAAACCAATCACAAGTAAGGAGATTGAAAAGGTCATGAAAATCCTCACAAAGATGAAAAGCCTAGGACCACATGACTTCGCAGGTGAATTCTACCTATCATTCAAAGAATTAACATGGATCTTGTTCAAACTCTTCCAAAAAATAGAACAATAAATAATACTGCCAAAATCATTCGATGAAGCCACCATCATCCTAATACCAAAGCCAGATAAAGATAACATGAAAAAATAAAATTATAGACCAATTTCTGTAATGAATATAGATGTAAAAAAATCAACAAAATACTTGCTAATCAAATACAGTGGCCTATTAAAGGAATTATACATCATGACCCAAGAGGATTTTATTCCAGGTATGCAAAGGTGGTCCAACACAAGAAAATCAATCAATTAATATATCACATTGCAAAATTGAGGAGAAAAAATCACAGGATGATCTTGATTGATGCAGAAAAGTCATATGACAAAATCCAACATCCATTCTTGATGACAGGAATCGAAGGAAACTTCCTAAACATGATAACATGCACACATGAAAAACCCACAGCTAACATTGCATTCAGTGGAGAAAACCTGTATGCTTTCCTGATGAGACTGGGAACAAGACAAGGATGTCCACTATTACCACCGTTATTCAATATTTTGGTAGAAGTACTAGCTAAAGCAATTAGGCAGGAAAGAGAAATTGGAGGCATCCAAATAGAAAGGGAAGAAGTAAAACTTTCACTATTTGTTGATGACATGCTCCTATATCAATAAGTTCTCCCAAATCCATATCAAAACTCCTAGAACTAGTAGAGGATTCCAGCAAGGTAATAGCATACAAGATTACTACACAAAAGTCAGTAACATTTCTATATACTACAAATGAGCAATATGAGGATGAATTCTGGAAATTAATCCCATTTACAAGAGACTAAAATAATCAAATATTTACGAATAAACTTAAGCATGTACATAAAGGATTTGTATTTGGAAAACTACTAAACATTGTTAAAAGAAAGCAAAAAAACCTTAAATAAATGGAAGGGCATCCCAAGTCCATGGATTGGAAGACTAAATATTGTTAAGATGTTAATTCTACCCAAATTATCTACAGATTCAATGCAATCCCAATAAAACTTAAAAACAGTCTTTTTTTTTTTTTTAACAGAATTGCAAAGGCCATTTTCCCCTAAACTTCTATTTTCCAAACTGGCATAAATTTTGCCTCATTGTATTAGTTTTCTTAATCTGCTATAACACATTACCACAAACTGTTGGCTTAAAAATTTGAAATAAATCCTCCCACATTTTTGGAGACCAGAAATCCAAAATCAAGTTGTCTAAAAGGATTATTCTTTCTGAATGATCTGAGGAAATATCTAGTCCCTGCTAGTCTCTTACCTTCTCCTCTTCTTTGCTGCTTAGGAAAGAGCATTCAGATAGATCATGTAAGAGTCTAGGGCCATGATTTCACTCTAAATTAATGATTATATATACTTTACATCTGCTTTGAACTTTTGAGATGAAATTTAATAGTTTTAAAATTTTCTATGAGAGTGTTATATAATAAGAATTTTTTTCCTTTAAAATTTTCTCTTGGTTTTCCATATCTGAAATTGTCAGGATGACCACACAATTAGAAGCAAGTTCCATTTTTCCAGATCTATACCATTACTTTTATTATAGGTGGCATTCCCTGGAATTACATTGTTTTTTCAAGTCATTCCAACTCTTATGATGTAGAATCACTCTACTTCATCAACCAAGGAATGGTGGCTCTGCAAATACTTTTGAGAAACTGTGAAGTGTACACCTGAGAAAAGCAATATTAGAATCAACAAATTTAACTAATGTTTGTAGAGTAATCCTGAACCAGCCTCCTTTTGGTCAAGTCTAAATCATATGAACAGATTCTATGGGCTTGTTGGCACCCTTGTGCATACCCAATTTACCTGTTATTACATTTTTAAAAATAAGGACTTTTCGTAATAGAAGATATTAACCAGAACACATGTGGCAGCATGAATTGACTAGAACTTATATATAGTAATTCTATTTTCAAGCAACTTTAGAGCAAGCACAGTTAAATCACTTGATCTTTTTAAAAGACACACAGGCTATTCATTTCCTTATAATTTTCATTTTAAGTAAAATTTTAAATGTAGCATTCTAATTCAGTATAAACTTCTTTTTCCTCCTACAGTGAAGAAAGGCGAATGTAGACAAGATAAGATTTATTCATCTTTTCAGAGATTTTTGTTTCAGCAGGTATAGAGGTGGCAAAATATTAAAGAAACATTTAAGAAAGAACCAATGTAGAAGTATTAGACCCTCAA
Source organism: Tolypeutes matacus (assembly GCA_026826555.1). NCBI lineage: Eukaryota > Metazoa > Chordata > Mammalia > Cingulata > Chlamyphoridae > Tolypeutes > Tolypeutes matacus. Next base: position 182,236 of record JAKSZT010032026.1, on the reverse strand, counting down.
AATAGTATGCACATGTTTCCTACATGGGAGAATCCTTCAACCCAATGCTCATATTACAAGGTGTACAACCTCTAATTTTGGTAAATACTGTAAAATGTTCAGTAAGCATCTGAAGACCTTCATCTCCTGTATATCAAAATTTATAACAGAAATACAATAGTGTCATCTATATTTAGCTATTTTTGTTAAAGAATTTAATGAGTAAAAAATATTATTACTTATTTCCTGAGAAGCAGTAACAAAAACATTTTAGTCTATATGACTTACAGAAAGTCATAAATTATTATGACTGAGATAATCATGTCAGATTCATAAGAAACAAATGCTATAAACTTTGAGACTATTTAGAGCACTATATATAGTTACATTTTTTTTCCTTTTTCTCAAAATTATTTGGTTAATATCATTACCTAGAAGATGTTCATTTACAGGTAATAATGTCCTGTGCCAAGAAGACACAAAAATCAATTTCCATGACTGTATGAATCATAATTGCATTTGATTAACAATGTTAGGAAAATATCTGATAAAGTAGCACCTTTACCAGTATTCCAGTAAATCAGAAAAACTCCACTTTTACATACATTTCCTGATGCAATTATCATTTTAATGGATCTTCCAGATGTGTGAACTATGTATGATGGTCATAAAAATGAAATGTAAGTTTCATGCATAATTTGAGCAACAAATTGAATATTTTTAAATCATTTCAAGGTGTTGAAGGAAAACATGACTAAGAGGTTAAGTTTAATAAGAAGACACTGGATAAGGATGAAGAACGGTTTGAAAGCCTACAAATAAAAGTAACAGAGCTTATGAGAATGTAAGACACAATGGATGAGTTTAAAAATATATTACAGGTAAAGACAAAAGAGTTTATAAAAGACTTCAAAGTGATCCGGGAGGTCATTCCAGAGGTTAAGCTTATGCATGTCTCAGCAGGATCTCATTGACTGCCAAGTAAATACTACTTCAAACAGTGGGACTCCTGAAGGCTCTAGAGATATCCAGACACTATAGTCAGGGAAGATAGCTCAAGAGTTTGATGCCTTGCCAGAGGACCCTACTTTGGAATTTATGCTCCTCCGTACGGCAGAGATGGACTCAGATGTGATTTCCCTAAACATGGTCCTTCTGACCCTTCTGTTTGAACCTATAATTAGTAGTATTTTGAGAGATGTACATCCAAGAGACTGAAATCTTTGGACTGTCCATGTGCCAGCTGGGCCCTGAATCTCAAAAGAGTTGCAAAACCTCCTCTCCAGATCTTTGGACTCACCCAGGACAAATAAAAAGTAGAAGATGGACAACGATCATCCCAATAACTGAGAGATTCCGCAACTGCAAACAAGAGTCCCATCCATCTGCCCCATTGGACCAAAGTCCGCGCCCCCCCTCCAGTTGGAGGTGAAGTGGAGGATTGGGGAATGAAGCATATACTAAAGTAGACTTACAGATATTCTACATAGATTTCTTGTGATTCTAGCAATGGAAGAAATTATATCATTGATGTGGAGGCAGTGGTCACTGGAGGTTCTGAGGGCAGGGAGGAGGAAAAACATGTGTAATATGGGGGCATTTTCAGGATATGAGAATTGTCCTGAAATATCATTACAATGACAGATACAGGACATTACATATCTTGCAATAACCTACAAAATTGTGTAGGAGAGACTGTAAACTACAAAGTAAAGTATAGTCCATGCTTAGTGGCAATGTTCCAAATGTTTTCATCAATTGAAACAAATATACCCCACTAATGAAAGATGTTGTTAATGTGGGAAAATGTGGGAGATGTAGGGAGCAGGGCATATGGGAATCCCCTATATTTTTATGTAACATTTATGTAATACAAGCATCTTTTTAAAAAATAATAATATATTATATATATATATATATATTTTATATGTATGTATTACAGGCATGTAACAACATATTTGAATTGGTGGAGGATAGAATTAATGAAGTGGAGAATGGAGTATCTGAACTTGAAAAGACAGGGGAACAGAAAAAAAATTATGGAAAAAAAATAGAACAAGGTTTCAGGGAATTGAATGAAAACAAGATTGCACAAATATATGTGTTAAAGATGTCCCAGAAATAGAAGAGAAAAGAAAAGGTGCAGAAAGAATATTTGAGGAAATAACAACTCTAAACAGAATAAATCCTTTCTTTGTTCATTTTATCCTTTATCTTTCCATTGTCATATCTTAATATTGCCTCACTTTTTACCCCTTTTGTTATCCTTACTAAGAGTATTTGTATTTGTCCTTTGTGTCTGGCTTGCTTCACTCAATATAATGTCCTCCAGATTCATCTATGTTGTCATTGGTTTCACTTCATTTCTTCTTACTGCTGCATAATATTCCATCATGTGTGTGCTCCACAATTTGTTTATCCATTCATCAGTTGATGGATACATTTGTTGTTTTCAATTTTTTGCTATCATGAATAACACTGCTATGAATATTGTTGTGCAATGTCTATTCTTGTCACTGCTCTCAGTTCTTCTGGGTATATACCTAGCAATGGTATTGCTGGGTCCCATGGCAAATCTATATTCAACTTCCTTAGGAACCAGCAAATAGTACTCCACTGTTGTTTTACCATTCTACATTCCCACCAAAAGTGAATAAGCATTCCAATATGTCCACATCCTCTCCAATATTTACAATTTTCTGACTTTTTAATAGCGGCCAGTCTAATAGATGTGAAATGACATCTCATGGTAGGCTTGATTTGCATTTCCCTAATCTCTAGTGATGTTGAACATTTTTTCATGTTTCTTTGCCATTTGTATTTCTTCTTTGGACAGTTGTCTTTTCAAGTCTTTGGACCATTTTTTTAATTGGATACTTTGTCTTTTTATTTTTAAGTTGTATGATTTCCTTATATATCATGGTTATTTAACACTTATTAGATATGTGATTGCCAAATATTCTCTCCCATTGAGTCGGCTGCCTTTTTACCATTTTGATATGTTCTTTGAGGTGCAAAAGTGCTGAATTTTGAGGAAATCCCATTTATCTATTTTTTTGTTGTTCTTATTCATGCTTCATTTACAATGTTTTAGAAACTACTATCTACTGCAAGATCTTGAACATGTTAATGATATTTGGTCTTTAGTAGTGGAAGACAAAAAATAATATCATTAACATGGCAATTCTACTCAAATTGATATATAGATTCCAGACAATTCTGATAAAATTTCCAATGGTCATTTTGAAAGAAATTAAAAACTAAATTATCATATATAAATTGGAAGTGTATGGGGCACCAAATAGCCATACACATATTAAAAGAAGTATGAAGTTGAAGGACCCTCTTATGAACTAAGTATATTATGTGAAATATAAATATATTATGTGAAATATGAATATGGGTAAATTGCATTTATAGGACTGTTTTTCTTTGAAGCTAAACAAATATAAGTTAATACTACAAAATGTTAATATCAGACCAAAAAAAAATTATAATAAGTGAAGGAGACCAACACAGAGTACTACATATTCTATGACTCCATTTATATAAAATATAAATATAAATAAATTTAAAAAGATGAAATGTGATTAGCGGTTATGTAGGTGTGATGGAGGATGTGTATAGTCTTTCTTTTTGGAGTAATGAAATTGTTCTAAAATTTTTGAGATGATGAATGTATAACATTGTGATTTTATATAAAACCATAGATTATACACTTTGAATAGATCACAAAGTATGTGAATATATCTCAATTAAACTGCTTAATAAACAAATAATTGTGCAAGAATAGCCAGAATCAGCAGCCATGTACTGCAGGGGAAACATAGAGAGATTGCTAGGTGAAGAATTTTCTTGTGTGTTAGTCTGTTTCTGTGTGTATTTATTATTGAAATAATGAAAATGCACTAATAATGATTGAAATGATGAATGCACAGATTTTTTATTATACCAAGCTCCATTGAGTATACAATTTGAATGAATTTTATGCTTTATTAATATGTATAATTAAATTGATTTCTTTTTAAAAATGATACTTTGTCTTCCAATCCAAAAATATGGAAAGTCTCATGAATTTGTGTATCATGTTTGCACAGGGATCATGCTAATCTTCTTGGATTCATTCTAATTTTAGTATATGTACTGTTAAAGTGAGCACATATGTTTTCTATTTTTATTGAAATCAAGTTCATCTTTCTTTATGTTTTTTTCCTGCACTTTTTATAGGTTGTTGCTATTTTGACCTGTGTTTTTTTAATTAGTTTTTTTTTATTTTTAAGATGCTTTAGATTATATAAATATTACATAAAAATATAGGGGATTTCCATATGCCCCAACCTCCCTTTCTCACACTTTCCCACATTAGCAACACTTTTCATTAGTGTGGTGCATTTGTTACAATTGATGAGCACATATTGAAGCATTGTTGTTAACTGTGGACTATAGTTAAAATTATAGTTTACACTCTGAACTGCACAATTTTTTAGGTTATGAAAAAATATATATAGTAGCTTGTATCCATCATTGCAATGTCATGAAGAACAAATCCAATGTCCCCCAAATGACCCCATATTATACCTTTTTTTCCCACTCCCTCCCCTCAGAACATCTGGTGGCCATTGCCCTTATAAGAGTGATAAAAGTTCTTCTACTGGTAGAATAATAATATGTATATAGAAGAAAAATAATAACTCTACTTTAGTCCCTTGTTCATTCCCAAATCTTGAGGATTTTTGGATGGTGATGCCCACTCTGCTTTTAACTGAGAGAGGCTTAGATCCCATGGGGCAAATGGATGGATTTATCTTGCTTTCAGTTGCAGACACTCTCTGTTCCATGGGATCTTTCACCTGTATTTTGATCATTTACTAGGTGTTTCTTGTATCTTATAAAAGAAGAATTAAACTCAGAGAGGGATGTATATACACAGAAATTGTGGAATGAACATGAAAAACTATCAAAATCAAAGTTTTTCAACTTGGAAAATAGTTTATAGCAAGCAAGTAAATACCAAATAAGGAAGAAATTCAACAAACATAGGAGAGACTTGTGGCATTTTCACTTAACCCTAAACTTCTCCACTATCCTTTGCAGTGGCAATGAAATTAATTGTTTAATATCTGATTCTAGTGAGAGCAAAGTAGACATATTTCCCAAGGAATTGTGTTTAAGGATAAATGAAGGAATGATGCAAGGTACATTTATTTGTAGCACCTAGCTTGGAACTCTTTCATGGGGGAAATCAGTTACGTTAAATAATTCCTCAAAAATATAGAAAGGCAAGTGTAGGAGCTGTTGTTTGCTGGGGAACTTGATTGTTCTCAGGAAAACTACATATATTCCAGAAGCCTGGGAAGAAAAGTTGAGGAGAAAGTAATAAAAACTCCCACAAATAATGGGAAATCTAGAAAGCAAGACAGACCTGAGTATGAAAGCTCAGAAAAGATCTAAGAACCTAAGTTTTCATCTTCAGTGGATATAAATTCTCAGCTTAAACAGGAAGTGACTAAATTCATAGTTCTAGACAACTTAGGTAATACTGAAGTACTGTTATTATACAAAATCAATTTGCAAATAAAGGGAGAATTTCTACATTATTATTTTCCATTTATTTTTTGGTTCCAAGTGTATAAAACACTAGCTGGACACAAGCTAAAAAACAGAGATGCCAAAGTCTTGAAACAATAAAGAGTAGAATCATTTTAAAGAGTGTAGAAAAGTCATTTTAAAACACATGACTCACACCAAGCACCAAATCAGAGGTGGTTGAAGTATCTAATTTCCAGATTTACCACATTATAGTATTAAAAAGTTTCCCTTGTCAACAATAATTATGAAGCATTCAATAGAACAACAAATGATAGCTGTGGTGGAGGAAAACCAAAAGTAATTAACAGGAACTGTCCCTTAGGAAGCACAGACAGAAGTGGTACTAGACAAAGAATTAAAGTTAAGTTCTCTAAATATGCTTAAGAGCTATCAAAAATAATGGACAATGAAATGAAACAAACTGAGAAAAATGGCCTTTAAATTAAGGTATTGAATAAAGACATAGAAATTATGAATCAAAAGCAAAGACAGAGAGAAGTGGCAAGATGGCATCAGTTTAAATGGGCACTCACCATCTCTCTCACAAAAAATGAATGAGTAGGGGTGAGATCCTGCTCAAGTGAGCTGTTTTGGGAATGCACTGTGTGGGAGGCTTCAGGGCATAGATCTGGAGGGAACTGGATGGAGAGTTAAATTGCTCAAGGTAAAACCATGAGTTTCTTGTCCCTGTAGGTGGAAAATGCAGAAAACTAATGCAGACTCTCGAAGCAAAAAGCCACTGTGAGACCTGAATCCTGCTGCTGGCCACCCAGCTTGAGGGAGGGTTCTCTGAGAGTGGGAGGGTAATGGCAAAGGGTGGAGAAGGGGTTCTTTTCTGTGGGTTTGTTTGCCTGGACCTACTTTGAGCTGGGGAGCATACCAGCCGGCTCAAAATGGCACCAAGAAGAAGGGAGAGGCGAATCTGCTGAGGCTGCCTGATTTACTTAATCAATCAATATAATACATCACATAAAGAGATCATAAGAAAAAAAATCACATGATCATCTTTATAGACGCAGAATAAGCATTTGACAAAATACAGCACACTTTCCTGATAAAAACACCACAAAAATATAAGAATAAAAAGAAACATTTTGAACATGATAATGGGAATATATAAAAACCCACAGCTAGCATCATATACAATGGTGAAACACTAAAAGCTTTCCCTTTATGATTGCTCCCTTTTAACATTGTCTTAGAAGTACTTACAAGAGCACTGAGGCAAGAAAAAGATATAAAAGGCATCCAAATTGGGAAGGAAGAAGTGAAAATTTCACTATTTGCAGAAGACATGATACTATACATAGGAAGCCCTAAGAAATCTACAACAAAGCTTCTAGAGCTTATAAATTAGTTCAGTAAAGTCTCGGGTTATAAGATCAATGTGCAAAAATCAATAGCATTTCTGTACACCAATAAAGAACAATTTGAGGAAGAAATCAAGAAAAAAATACCATTTACAATAGTAACCAAAAATTTCAAATACCTAGGAATAAATTTAACTAAAGGTATAAAGGACTTATATAGAGAAAACTAGCAGCACTGTAAAAAGATGACTTAAATAAATGTAAGAATATTCCCTGTTCATGGATGGGAAGACTAGCTATCATTAAGATATCTATCTTACCCCAACTAATCTACAGATTTAAAGCAATCCCAATAAAAATTAACACAGCATTTTTTACTGAATTGGAAAAACTATGAAATTTATTTGGAATGCCAGAGGCCTTGAATAGCCAAAGACAGATTGAAAAAAAAAAATGAAATTGGAGGAATCACTCTACCTCACTTTAGAACATACTAAAAAACTACAGTGGTCAAAACTGCATGGTATTGGCACAAGGATAGAAATACCAATGGAACCGAATTGAGAGATCTGATATAGATCCTGGCATAAACAGTCATCTGATATTTGACAAGGCCACCAAACCCACTCAACTAGGAGAGAATGACCTCTTCAACAAATGCTACTTAGAGAATTGGATATCCATAACCAAACGAATGAGAGAGGAACACCATCTCATTCCTTATACAAAAATCAACTCAAGATGGATCGAAGATCTAAATATAAGAGGCAAGACCATAAAGATCTTGGACGATAATGTAGGGAAGCATCTACAGGACCTTGTAATAAGGAATTGCTTCATGAAGTTCACATCCAAAGCACGAACAGTGAAAGAAAAAATAGATAAATGGGACCTCCTCAAAATTTAAACATTTTATGCCTCAAAGAAGTTTGTCAAGAAAGTAAAAATACAGCATACACAATGGGAGAAAGTATTTGATAACAATATATTTGATAGGAGCCTAATATCCAGCATATATAAATAAATCCTAGATCTCAAAAATAAAAACACCAACAACCGATTTAAAAAATGGGCAAGTGATTTGATTGGACACTTCTCCAAAGAAGAAATACAAATGGCTAAAAAGTACAGGAAAGGATGCTCAACATCACTAGTTATTAAGGAAATGTGAATCAAAACTACAATTAGATACCATCATACACCCATTAGACTAGCGGCCATTAAAAAAAGAGGTCTACAGGCGTTGGAGAGAATGTGGAGCAATGAGAACCCTCATCCTCTGCTGGTGGGAATTTAGAATGGTCCAGCCATTGTGGAGGACAGTTTGCCGGTTCCTCAAAAAAATAACTATAGATCTGCCAAATGACCCAGCAATTTCACTGCTGGGTATATACCCAAAAGAACTGAAAGCAAGGACACAAACAGATATATTCAAACCAATGTTCATAGTAGCTTTATTCACTATTGCCAAAAGTTGGAATCAGCCCAAATGCCCACCAACACATGAATGGATAAACAAAATGTGGTATATACATATAATGGAATATTACTCAGCTGTAAGAAAGAATACAGTACTAATACGTAGGTTAACATGGATGAATTATGAGGACCTTATGTTGAGAGAGGCAAGCCAGGCATTGAAGGACCAATATTACATGACCTATCTGATGTGAATTAATCAAATTGAGTTGTCTCAGAGAGCTAGAGTCTGGAAGATAGGTTTATAGGAAATAGGAAAGGAGAAGAAAGTTGTGATCCAATGCCCATATGGGTGAAATCTATGATGAGGTAGAAGTGAGTAGTTGTGCAGTAAAGAGATATGGCAGGGGTGTAGGGAAACTATTGAGTTGGCAAGTGCAAGCTTGACATGGGGTAAGTTGGGGAGGATGGGTTGGATAGTCCAAGGGACTGGGGGCGGGGGGTGTTAGGGGAGGGAATAGGTAAACGGTGGGGGTTAGGTGGGTATGTAGATGAAACTATAATGTTGAGAAAACTCTTTTGGCAATATGACAAGGAAGTCTTACTGGTTTATGGTGTTGGATGGTGGGGAAGTTTTGACAGGGCTCACCTGGGGCAGTCTTCCAAAGAACGTACAAGTGATCACTTTGTCAGAGGGTGTTGTTTCAGTGGGTAGAGAAACACATAATGAGTGGGAAAGAGTTGTACTCACATCATGGGGAGGCCCAATATGTTCTCAAACAGAGAGGAGGGTGTCTCTTAACAGCATAGGCAGTTCCTAATAAGGGAGGACAGAGTAATGGATCAAACCCTCAGCATTGTTGGAAGTGTCTATGAATCTTCTCCTTCAAGGAGTGACACTTGGCGGTCATGAGGGCCCTCGGGGGGGAGGAGGAATAGAAAAGATGGAAGAGGGATTATTTAGGGGGCAATGGAAGTGTTCTGCATGATCTTGCAATGATGAATACAGGCCATGTTAAATTTCTTCAAAAATTTATAAAAGTATAAGGTGTAAAATTTAAACCATAATGTAAACCATTGACTATGGTTAGTAGCTATGTTTCAATACTTGTACATCAGTTCTAACCAATGTACCATACACATGTAAAAAGGTTATTAATATGGGAAGGGGAAAAGGGGGGAAGATATTGGGTAAATGAGAATCCCTTATATTCTGTATGTGACTTTACTGTGACCTAAAATGTCTTTGAAGACAAAAAGAAATGAGAATTTATTAAATTAAAAGCTTATAATTCTGAAGTTGTGAAAATGTACAAGAAAATGTACACCAGAGATATTGTCCAATCTATGGTCAACTGCTGGCAATCGCAGACTCCTGCCATATGGAAAGGAGCAATGACAGCTCATCTCTGCTGAAGGATCTGCCTTCTCCTCCATGCTCATCCTCTCCCCTGAGATCAGCTGTGTATGATCAAGCACATGGCAGGTTATAATGATAACTCTGCCTATCTCTGGAGCTCAGCTCTAGGCGATCAGGCATATGGCTCATCTCTACCCTTTTCTCTGGGCCTGGTTTCTTTCAATCTCTCTGGAGGCCTTTTTCCAGTCCTTTATTCTCTTCTTTTTCCTACCTCTCACAGTTTCTCTTTCCTTGCTTCTCTTCTCTAGGTCTCTCTGCTTTTAATTCTCCATTTATAAAGGACTTCAGTAAGAATATTAAGACCCATCTTGAGACTCACAATCTAATCAAAGTCCCTTAAGTGAATCTAACCAAAATTTCTCGTATAAAATCAGTTTTCATGTACAGGAATACTTTAGCATAAGAACATAAATTTCTAGGGCCCATAACAGTCCCAAACCAGCATATCAATTAAACTTGAAAAATATAGTAATGAAGTAATTAAGTAACAAAAACACGTAAGACATATAGAACATAAAAAGCAAAATAGAGCAGTAAGTCCTTCTTTATCATTAATTATTTTAAACATAAATGGATTATACTCTCTCTTTAAAGAAAGAGATTTTCAGATTGAAATATAAGGATACAGCTACATTCTTCTACAGAGACTCAGTTTAGATCAAAAAACACAAATAGATTGAAAGTTAAATGATATTCCATACAAGTAGTATATAAACTATGCTGGGATGATTATACTAATAAGAAGTAAAATTGATTTTAAGTAAAAATTTTCACAAAAAAAAAAACAAAGAAGGAAATTGTATACTGATAAAATTTCAACTTATCAAGAAGACAGTATATTCATAAACAAAAATATAGCTTGAATATGACAATAGAATATATATGAAGCAAAATTTGATAAGTAAAAAGAGAAATTCAATTATACAAATAATTGTACTGAAGAACTTCCAAGTGAAAATATCAGAATGCATTTTTCTCAAGTACACATGGCATATTTTCCAGAATAGACCCTACAATAGGAACAAAAACCTATTCACAACATTTCAAAGTATGATAATAAAGCTTACAATTGTCCACGATCATGGTGTTCAATTATCCAGCATGTCTTTCTCACCAGAGTTTTGAACAACTAGTAAAAACTTGGCAAAGCCATCTTCCTCAAAACTCTGGAAAACACATAAAGGATTGCAAAAATGGGAAAGTACTGAATTAAAAATATGCATCTTTAAAAGTATAGGAAAAGTTCATAGCCCCATTCCCAATCTTCCTTGAAACCTTCTGACTTGCTGGGGTGCCAGCCTAAATTCCAGTGGTCCCTTGATGATGTTCAGTAGGAAGCACATTAAAACCTATGTGCATATTTAGTTGTTTTTAAGTCACTGCTATTCTGTAATGTGACAGGATGAAAGATTGAACCTGGGAACTCATGGCCCTCACAGAATTAACCCTATGATCAGAATGCAGAAAGCTGAAGCAGTATTAGAAACAATTAAATCACAGTGGCCTGAGGCAAAGGCTTATGAACTTTAAGAAATAGAGAACCTTGACAGGTGCAAGTCTAGCTAATAAGAATTAGAGGGGACATTGGAATTTCTGTAAACTGGAGAATTCCTGAGGCAATGAGCATGCACAAGTGCAGGACAAGATGATTTCAGAAAACTCTAAATGTACCCTGCACTTCCTTTTTGTCTCAGGATGATTTACTAGATAAGAAGGCTCTTCTCTGAAAAAAAAACCACCAGTATAAACACAGTCAATTTCCAAAGACTGTGAGAGGTATTTTGTTTTTGATTTTGGTTTTGCTTTGGATTGATTTGTTCAACTTAGCTCCTGGCACTCCAAGATATCTCTGTCTAATCACTGGTTAGATACAAACTTAAGAAACAGACAGCACTGGACTAAATCCCAGAGTTAACACTTTAAAATATTTAAAAAGTGCTGTGTGAAACAAAAGATTTCAAGAAAAATAAAGAACAGGAAATGATGGCCCATTCAAAAGAACAAGACAAAAATACAGAACTCATCAAGGAGATGACAGGATTTTGGAAATATGTTACAAAGGCTATTAGAAAATGTTCCTCAATGTGACCATGGATATAAAGGAAAACAATGAAAAAAACATAAAGAATATGAAGAAAACAATGAATGAGCAATATATGAATATCAATAAAGAGATACACATTTTAAAATAACCAAATAGAACTACTGAAGTTGAAGACCATTTTGATTGAAATGAAAAAAAAAAAAAAAAATCTGTGGTCAGTTTCACAACAGATTTTAGAAGCAGAAGAAAGAATCGTTGATTTCAAATACAAGGCAATCAAAATAATCAGGTTGAAAAGCAGAAAAAATACATATTTCAGAAAGAACAAAAAAGGCTTGAGATCTGTGGGACACCATCAAGCAACCAATGTTTGCATTATGAGAGTTCCTGAAGAAGAAAAAGAGAAAGTGGTGGAAGGAATATTCAAATAAATAATAGCAGAAAAGGTCCCTAATGTAATGAAAGACATGAATGTGAACATTCAAGAAGCTGAGCAAACCCCAAACAGGATAAACTAAAAGAGAATCATGCTCTGAATCATAGTAATCAATTGATCTGCTGCCATGGACAAAGAGAGAATTCTGAAAGTTGCATGAGAAAAGTCACATGTTATTTACCAGGGAGCTCTAATAGGATAATGTTCCAATTTTTCATTAGAAACCATGGAGGTGAAAAGGTAGTGGGACAATATATATGAAGATATGAAAGAAAACAATTGCCAAGCAAGATTTTTTTACTTGGTGAGAATATTTTTCAAAAATGAGTAATCAATGAAAATATTTCCAGACAAAAAACTCTGAGTGAGTTTGTCACCACAATACTTGCTCTACAGCAATGCTAAAGGTAGTTCTTCAGACTGAATCAAAGGAACATAGGCAGTAGGTCAAAGTGATATAAAGAAATGAAGATCTCCATTAAAAGTAACCAAATAGATAACTAAAAATGCCAGTATTTTTGTATAGTATTTTCCAGTTTGTAATTCTATATTAATGTTAGCATTCTTTACATAAAATACATTAAAACTTATTTTAAATCTTTGTTTTCGGACATGTATAAAGAGATAATTTCTAATAAATTACTATAATGTGGGTGGATTGAGGTATATAGGTACAGTGCATATGTATATTATTGAAGTAAAGTTGGCTTAAAATTAAAATTGTTTTCATAGGTTTAAGATGATAAAATTAATCTCCATGTTAACAAAAAAGAATATACCTGAAAAATATATGTGGAGAAACTTAGAAGGGGTTTAAAATGGTATACTACTAAAAAATTAAATAATATAAATGAAATTACTAATGGAAAAATTGATGGACAGAAAAGGTTTGGCAGAGAAAATCCATATAGCAAAATGGCAGAAGAATGTCCTGTATTTTCAAATATTACTTTAAATGTCAATGGCTCAAACTCTCCAAACAGTGAAATTGGTGGAATGGATATGACAGCATGAAGCACTACATGCTGTTTACAAGAGCCTCACTTAAATACAATGAAACAAGTAGCTAGACAGTGAAAGTATGGAAAAAAATATGCCATGGAAACAATGAGCAAAGAAAGCTAGGTTAGATACCTTAATATCAAATATACTAGAGTGTAAGTCAAAGCATATGAGGCATGAAGAAAGTAACTATAAACTGAATAAGAGGGAATTCATCAGGAAGGTATAACAATTATAAACATATGCACATACTGGTAGTGCATCAAAATATATGAAGCATACTAAGAAAATAGAAGACATGGCCTAAGAAAATAGAAGAAATGGCCCAAGAAAAGGAATATAGCAGAGTCCCAGAAGAGATGCAGATTTTGAGAGAACTAATCAGTGAGATGAGCACACATTTCCAAAATCAAATTAATGAGATGAAAGAGAATATAATTAAAGAGATCAATGACATCAAGAAGTCATTGCTTGAACGTAAAGAAGAATTTGAAATCATGAACAGAAAAGTAACGGAGTTCATGGGAATGAAAGACACAATAGGAAGTAAAAAACACATTTGAAGCATACAACAGCAGACTCGAAATGATAGAAGAAAGAATAAGTGATACTGAAGATTGAGCAGCTAAAATTGAAGAGAGAAAAGAACAGAGAGAGAAAGAATGGAAAAATTGAGCAGGGGCTCAGAGAGTTGAATGACAACACAAAACGCAAGAACATACGTGTCATGGGAGTTCCAGAAGGAGAAGAGAAAGGAAAGAGGGAAGAAAGAGTATTTGAGGAAATAATACCTGAAAATTTCCCAACTCTCACGAAAGAAATGAACTTTCATGTCCAAGAAGCACACCGTACCCCAATAAGAATAAATCCAAATAGACCTACGCCAAGACACATACTATTCAGAATGTCAAATGTAAAAGGTAAAGAGAAAATTCTCAGAGCAGAAAGAGAGAAGCAAACGATCACATACAAAGGACGTCCAGTAAGACTTTGTGCAGATTTCTCTTCAGAAACCATGGAGGCAAGAAGACAGTGGTATGATACAATTAGGAAACTGAAAGAGAAAAACTGCCAACCGAGAATTCTTTATCCAGCAAAACTGTCCTTCAAATATGAAGGTGAATATAAAGTATTCACAAACAAACAGAGAGTTTGCAAAAAAGAATTCACCTTTGCAGGAAATATTAAAGGAAGCCTTAGAACCAGAAAGAAAAAGATAGGAGAGAGAGGCTTGGAGGAGAGTATAGAAGAAAGAAAAGCAGAAAGGATAACCAAAAGAGTAAAAAGAAAGACAAAAATAAGATGACATATGAAAACCAAAGAAAAAAATGGAGGAAATAAATAGTGCATTTTCAGTAATATCATTGAATGTGAATGGATTAAATTCCCCAATCAAAAGATAAAGGCTGACAGAATGGATAAAAAAACATGAGCCATCCATATGCTGCTTACAAGAAATGCACCACAGACACAAGGATACAAGCCGGCTGAAAGTAAAAGGTTGGAAAAAGATACTCCATGCGAATAGTAAACAGAAAAGAGCAGGGGTAGTTATACTAATATCAGACAAAACAGACTTCAAATGCAAAAAACTGATAAGAGATGCAGAAGGCCATTATATATTAATAAAAGGGATGATCCTCCAGGAAGATATAACAGTCATAAATATCTACGCACCTAACCAGGGTGCCCCAAAATATATGAGACAAACTCTGGCAAAACTGAAGGGAGAAATAGACATTTCTACAATAATCGTCGGAGACTTCAACACCCCTCTCACATCATTAGATAGAACAACTAGACAGAAGATCAACAAGGAAACAGAGAACTTGAACAATACGATAAACAAATTAGACCTAACAGACATATACAGAAAACTGAATCCAAACTCAGCGGATTATACATTCTTCTCAAGTGCCCATGGATATTTCTCCAGGATAGACCACATGTTAGGTCACAATAGAGCTCTCAATAATTATAAAAAGATTGAAATTATACAAAGCACCTTCTCAGATCATAATGGAATGAAACTAGAAATCAATAACAGACAGGAAAAAAGGAAATTTGCAAATGTGTGGAGACTGAACAACACACTCCTAAATATTCAGTGGGTCAAAGAAGAAATTGCAAGTGAAATCAGTAAATATATTGAGACAAATGAAAATGAGAACACAACATATCAAAACTTATGGGATAGAGCAAAGGCAGTCTTGAGAGGGAAATTTAAAGCCCTAAATGCCTATATTAAGAAACAAGAAAGAGCTAAACTCAAAGATTTAACTGAACAACTTGAGAAACTAGAAAAAGAACAGCAAACCAATCCTAAAGCAAGCAGAAGGAAAGAAATAATAAAGATTAGAGTGGAAATAAATGAAAATGAGAACAAAAAAGCAATAGAGAAAATCAACAAAACCAAAAGCTGGTTCTTTGAGAAGATCAATAAAATTGACAAACCCCCGCTAGACTAACAAAGAAAAAAAGAGAGAAGATGCAAATAAATACAATCAGAATTGAAAGGGGGGGAACTACAAATGACCTCACAGAAATAAAAACAATCATAAGAGGATATTATGAGAAACTATATGCCAACAAACTAGACAACCTGGATGAAATGGACAAATTTCTAGAAACTCATAACCAACCTACACTGACAAAACAAGAAATACAAGAACTTAACAAATCAATCACAATTAATGAGATTGAATCCATCATCAAAAATCTCCCAGCAAAGAAAAGTCCAGGACCAGATGGCTTCACAGGTTAGTTCTACCAAGCATTTCTAAAAGAATTAACAACAATCCTGTTTAAACTCTTCAAAAAAATTGAAGAGGATGGAAAATTACCCAACACATTTTATGAAGCCAACATCACCCTAATACCAAAGCCAGATAAAGATTCCACAAGAAAAGAAAATTACAGACCAATCTCTCTCATGAACATAGATACAAAAATTCTCAACAAAATACTTGCAAATCGAATCCAACAGCATATCAAAAGACTTATACATCATGACCAAGTGGGATTTATTCCTGGTATGCAAGACTGGTTTAACATAAGAAAATCAATCAATGTAATACACCACATTAACAAGTTGAAGGAAAAAAACCACATGATCATCTCAATAGATGCTGAAAAGGCATTCGACAAAATCCAACATCCTTTTTTGATAAAAATACTTCAAAAGATAGGAATAAAAGGAAAATTCCTCAATATGATAAAAGGCATATATGAAAAACCCACAGCCAACATCATACTCAGTGGGGAAAGGTTGAAAGCTTTCCCCCTAAGATCAGGAACAAGACAAAGATGCCCACTGTCACCATTGTTATTTAACATTTTACTTGAAGTTCTAGCTAGGGCAATTAGACAAGACAAAAAAATTAAAGGCGTCCATATAGGAAATGAGGAAGTAAAACTCTCAGTTTGCGGATGACATGATCCTGTATTTAGAAAATCCTGAAGTATCCACAACAAAGCTACTTGAACTAATAAATGAGTTCAGCAAAGTGGCAGGATATAAGATCAACATGCAAAAATCAGTAATGTTTTTGTACACTAGTACTGAATAATCAGAGGAGGAAATCAGGAGGAAAATTCCATTTTCAATAGCAACAAAAAGACTCAAATACCCAGGAGTTAATTTAACCAAAGAAGTAGAGGACCTATATGCAGAAAACTACAAAACAATGCTAAAAGAAATTTAAAAAGACCTAAACAAATGGAAAGACATTCCGTGTTCATGGATTGGAAGAATAAATATCGTGAAGATGTCAATCTTGCCCAAACTGATTTATAGATTCAATGCAATACCAATCAAAATCCCAACAGCTTACTTTACAGAATTAGAGAAGGCAATTACCAAATTCATACGGAAGGGTAAGTGCACCTGAATAGTCAAAAGTATTCTAAAAAAGAAGAGCAATGTGGGAACAATTTCGCTGCCTGACCTTGAAACATATTACAAAGCTACAGTGGTCAAAACAGCATGGTACTGGCATAAAGATAGACATATCGATCAGTGGAATAGAATTGAGAATCCAGAAATAAACCCTCACCTATACAGTCAACTGGTTTTTGACAAACCTACCAAGCCCACGCTGATGGGAAAAAACAGTCTCTTCAACAAATGGTGTTGGGATAGCTGGATATCTATAACCAAAAGAATGAAAGAGGACCCCTATCTCACCGCCTATACAAGAATCAAGTCAAAATGGATCAAAGATCTAAATATAAAAGCCAGGACCATAAAACTACTGGAAGAAAATGTAGGGAAACATCTTCAAGACCTTGTAGTAGGTGGTGGTTTCTTGGGCCTCACACCCAAAGCACATGAAACAAAACAAAAATTAGATAAATGGGACCTCCTCAAAATTAAACACTTTTGCACCTCAAAGGAATTTGTCAGAAGGGTGAAAAGGCAGCCAACTCAATGGGAAAAAATATTTGGAAATCACATATCTGATAAGGGTTTAATATCCTGGATATATA
This sequence comes from Tolypeutes matacus, assembly GCA_026826555.1. NCBI lineage: Eukaryota > Metazoa > Chordata > Mammalia > Cingulata > Chlamyphoridae > Tolypeutes > Tolypeutes matacus. The sequence goes on along the minus strand of JAKSZT010032026.1, from coordinate 164,549 downwards.
AAGAGATGTTACAACTCAACAATAAAAAGACAAATGACCCAATTAAAAAATGGGCCAAAGACTTGAATAGACATTTCTCCGAAGAAGAAATACAAATGGCAAAAAAACACATGAAGAAATGCTCAACATCACTCATGATTAGGGAAATGCAAATCAAAACTACAATGAGATATCATTTCACACCTATCAGAATGGCCACTATTAAAAAGACAGAGAACTACAAGTGTTGGAGAGGATGTGGAGAGATAGGAACACTTCTTCACTGTTGGTGGGAATGCAGGATGGTACAACCACTATGGAGGACTGTTTGGCAGTTCCTAAAGAAGATGAATATCGACTTGCCATGTGACCCTGCAATACCACTACTGGGTATATACCAGAAGAACTGAGAGCAGTGACACCAACAGACATCTGCACACTGATGTTCATAGCCACATTATTCACCATTGCCAATAGTTGGAAACAACCCAAGTGTCCATCAACAGATGAATGGATAAACAAACTGTGGTCTATTCACTGGATGGAATATTATGCAGCTGTAAGAAGAAATGAAGTCATAAAGCATATGGCAACATGGATGAACCTGGAGGACATTATGTTGAGTGAAGCAAGCCAGACACAAAAGGACAAGTACTGTATGAATGCATTACTATGAACCAAATATATTGTGTAATATATTGTTTGATTCACACACAAAAATAAAAACAAAAAAAAAAAACAAACAAAAAACCAAACAACAACAAAAAAATTTACATGTATCCATTACATTTATTTGAGAAATGTATATATTTATTCATCTGTATTTACTTTTTCATTTTTAATTGCTTATGTTTTCAATTATTAAATGTACAAAATAAAGTTAAAAAAAAGAAAAAAAAAAGAAAAAATATATATGAAGCAATTACTCACAGATTGAATAGAGATATAGATAGTTCTACATTAATGTTGATAGGATATCTAGAGAGGAGATAAATTTGGAAATAGATGACTAGAATCACATTATAAACCATGATGTAATATATATATGACATTTTATACAAAGGTACTAGAGTACTCATTCTTCTCTTATGCACATGTATCATTCTCCAGGATAGAACAGGACCTGATATTTTCAGGATATTATTTCATAAAACAATTCTCAATATATTAAAAAAAATTGAAATTATAAAATACGTATTTTCTGAACACAGAAACATGAAGCTAGAAATCAACAATTAAGGGAGAACTGGAAAATTCCAAAATATATGAAAAGTAACTCTACATTCCTAAACCACCAATGAGTCAAAGAAAACATTCACAATGAAAATTAGTAAATATATTGAGAGGAATGAAATTAAAACACAACATGCAAAACACATTGGATGCAACAAAGGCAGCTTTGGAAGAAATGTATAGCTCTAAATATTTACATTTAAAAAGAGGAGAGATCATATATAAGAAATCTACTTACATAGGACTCCCTTCTCTCCCGGAATAGCTAGAAGACAGGCAGAAATGGTGGAGAAAAATTATCTAGTGTTTACGACTCAAGGGGACAAGTGGAAACCACTCAGGAGAGAGAAGTGCACAGGGAAAAAAGAAAAAATAACTCATTGGAAAGACCATGAGCAGAACCTGCAGCTGCAGCCACCAGCATCCTTCCCTCAACCAAAGAGCAGAAAATTTAGAATTTTCCAGCCTCGGGAGAGTGGCTACAGACAATGGAGCCCACAGCGATCCACCTCCCCAGGAAACGGCCAAGAGAGGGATCCAACCTAAGGCTGATTCAACTTTTAGCCAAAAAATTTGTTCTGCTCTCAAGTATAGGTTACTAAGTAATTGAATGAAGGTTGAGAATGGGAGCTGATGCTTAATATATGCAGAATTTTAGTAAGCTTTATTGTAAATGTGTGGAAATGAAGAAAGTTGATAGTAATACATTATAGTGAGTTTAAATAACACTTCTAATTTATAAATGTGATTGTTGCTGAAAGGGGTAGTCTGTGGTTGTAACATTTCAATTGAAAGGAAGCTAGAGACTGATAAATAGACTCTATAATAGTGATTTTGGTGGTAGATGAAAATTGTGTTGAATTGTATAAGAATCTTCTTTTACAAAGTGTTAAGAATATCATGATACAGGCGAAAATTACAATGAATGTAATTCATGGATTATAGTTAACAGTAATATATTGTAATATTTTTGCAGCAATGGCAAAGAAGATATATCAACCCTAAGAGACAACAATAGGGAATATAAGGGTTATGATATTTTTTTCCTTTTTTTAGTAATAAAAAATTTCTAAAATTGACTGAAGTGATGACAGCAAAATCTGTGATGAATATGAGACACTGTGTGTATATTTTGAATTGATTGTACAAAGCATGGGACTATATAAAACAATGAATTCTGTGATGGAAGATGGATTATGATTAACCAAAATATGAGAACATTATGCCATGAACTATAACAAGTATATAATACTAATACAGGGTTTCAATAACTGTGTGAGTTGGGGAATATACATCAAATGTAAGATAAGGCTATAGTTAGTAGTAATGTTTTGATAATGTTCCTTCATAGTTTATAACAATTGTTTCACAAAAAATGCAAGGTGTTGTTGGTGGTGTAATGTATAGGAGCACTGTGTGTTAATGTGCATTTTTTTGTATGTTCACAACTTTTACTATACACTTGTTGTTTATGGATGTTCATGTATGAATGATAAACTGCTGGAAGAATAAAAATTTACCAAAAGGAATTCAATATGTAGAAACTTTCCTTCAGTAAAGAAGACAAAATTAAGACATACCCCAATGAAGTAAGAGTTGAAGGAGTTCATAAATATTTCTTAACCATAATAAATTCAGAAGGGAAACCCTGAGGCAGAAAAAGTAATTTAAAAAAACCTGCACATTAATTTGATGACATATTTTGAAATAAAGAATAATGGTAAAGGAGACTAGGTAAGTATAAAAGTAAGCATTATTATTATTTTTGTTTTGGAACTCCTCTTCTTCTCTAGCAGATTCTAAATCCTTATGGTATTGAAAGGGAATTTTGGGATTAAAGTAAACATGAAAAATAGGAAAAAATTTGAATCTCACACTTCCTTATTTTAAAACATATTAGGAATCACAAATGGATAGACACAGAATAACTGAATAGAACTGAGAATCCAGAAATGAAATATTCACTATTGTGAATTGATTTTCAACTACGATGCCATGAACATTTAATAGGCCTAAAATGTTATCTCTTCAACAAATCATGCTTAGACAATTAAATATCCAGAATAATGCATATACATGAAATTAGAATGCTACTTCACACCTTATCCAAAAACAATAACTCAAAACTGGAACAAATACATAAATGTAAGAGCCAGAATTTTGCACTTTTTAAAGGAAAACACAGGGGAAATTCTACATGATCTTGGAATTTTCAATGCATTTTTCAATATTACACCACAGCATAATTCACAAATGAAAACGTAGATAAATTAAACATTATCCAAGTTTTAAAATAATGTGCACCAAAAACTCCTGCAAGAAAGTAGGTAGAAAACCAGAAAATGAAATGAAATATTTGAAATTCATATATTTGATTGGAATCTAGAATCAGCTCATGCAAAGAAATCCTACAAACTTAACTACAAAAGATAAATTGCCCAATTAAAAAATGTTCAGTGTATAGGAAACTTTACACAATATTTTAATATTTTATATCAATATAAAATATTTCAATATTTTAATATTTTAATAATTTAAAATGAAAATCAAAACAGCAATGACATAACTTCAAGCCAACTAGGATGTTGGTGTGGAAGTGGAGAAATTGGAGCCCTTATCCAATGCTGCTGTCGATGTAAAATGGTGAAGTATTGTTGAAAATAGTTTGGCATTTAATCTTCAAATTTAGTATAGAGTCATCATATGACTGAGAATTCACACTCCTATGTATTTAAAGATATGATAAAAGATATGCAAATTCTTTCACATGAAAGTTCATGGGAGCACTATTCACAATATCTGAAACAGAGAAAGAACACAATGTCAAACAACAGTTGAATGGTTAAACAAAATGGGTTGTATCCAAACATTGGAATATCACTCAGCCATAAAAAGGTATGTGGAATGATAAGTTTTATGAAATATCTAAATAATAGAATGTTTCAATTTAAAAAGCCCCCAAACACATTAGATACTATCAATGCATGAAGTGAGGGGGGAATTGGGAGTGAGTGTATAGTGTGTAAATAGATACAGAGTGTCTTTGGGGGTGGATAAAATTGTGTTAGAATTAAGTACTGGAAATTTATTTTTTATATACGTTTTTATTTAAAAAAAAACAATACTTAGCTTACATAAATGTTATATGAAAAATATAGTGGTTCCCATATGCCCCGCTCCCTAACACTCCCAAATTTTCCCACATAAACAACATCCTTCATTAGTGTGTTACATTTCTTATAATTGATGAACACATTGTGGAGCATTGCCACTTAGCATGGATTATAGTTTACATTGTAGTTTACACTCTCTCCCACACTTTTTTGTAAGTTTTTACAAGATATATAATGCCCTGTATTGGTCATTGCAATGTCATTCAGAACAATGCCCAAGTCCCGCAAATGTCCCCAAATTACACCTCATTTTCCCTCTTGCTCCCCTCAGAACCTACTGTAGCCACTACCTCCACATCAATAATAAAAGTTCTTCCATTTCTAGAATCACAATAAATCTATAGTAGAATACCAGTAAGTCTGGTCTACTCCATTGTTCATTCCCCAATCATGAGGATTCTGGGATGGTGATGTCCACTCCACCTGTAATTGAAAGGGGGCTTAGATTCCATAGAGCAGATGGATGGGACTATCTTGCTTGCAGTTGCAGACTCTCTGTTCCTTGACATGGTCTTTGTCTATCATCATCTCCTTGTTAGTTTTCCTGGATGAGTCCAATGAACTGGAAAATAGGTCATGAAACTCTGTTGAGATTCAGGGCCCAACTAGTATATGGCCAACCCAAAGTTTTAAGTCTGTTGGAAATACACCTATGAACTCTAGTACTAACTAGAGTTTGAAATAGAAGGAAAAGAAGAACCATGTGTAGGGAAACCAGAACTGAGTCCTACTCTATCACACTGGGCCACTGGCAAGGTGTCAAACTCCTGAGCTATCTGCCCTGCCTGTAGTGTCTACATGTCTTCAGAGCCATCAGGAACCCTGCTTTTTGAGGTAATATTTCTTTGGCAGTCAATGAGATCCTGCTGAGACATGAATAAGTGTAACCTCTAAAATGACCTCCTGACACATTTTGTAGTCTCTTAGCCCTATAAACTTTTTTGTCTTTAACTTTTTCTCCTTTTGGTCAAGGTCTTTTTCCAGTTACATTGCTAGTTGGTGCTTGGTAGAAATCCCTCAGAGCCAGGGAGGCTCATCCCAAGGATTCATGTCCCACACTGTGGGGAAGGTAATGCATTTATATGCAGAGTTTGGCTTAGAGAGATTCCAAATTTGAGTGACAAGGAGGTTCTCAAGTACTGGTAGTTTCTGCACAAGAAATTGAATGTTGTAAGAGTTACTGAATTGTGCCCTTTAATGAGTAAGAATATGTTACCACATCTCAATAACAAAAACAAAACTAGAATTTAGGCAAGAATAGAAATAAAAGTCATACAAATTGGAAAGAATTAAACATTCACTATTTGCATATGATACAATCCTATATGTAGAAAGTCCAGAAAAATGTACAAGAAACCTACTAGGACTAATAAATTAATTTATTAAAGTGTTAGTGTAGAAAATCAATACACAAAAATCAGTGTGTCTTTATAGACTAGAAATGAACAATCTGAGGAAGAAATCAAGAAAAAAATTGATTCATAATAGTTACTAAAAGAATCAACTATCAAGGAATAAATCTAACCAACGATGTATGAGATTTATAAAAGGAATGTTGATGTTCTGGAACTAGGTCTGTGAAAATGGTGCCACGGATGAAAACAGATGAGAAAAAAACAAGAGATAGACAAGGTCAGGGGACCCTCCATCCAAAGGGAGGAGAGTGCCATTGCATAAAACATCATGGCTTTTATTTAGCTTTAGAACAAAGAAAATACATGTGCGCATGTGCGAGGGTAATAGATATGTGACGGTTTACACATTACTGAAGTCAGTAAGTTTTTAGAGTTAATGGTTCAGTTCTCTTTACATTCCTGCATGTAACAGACCTTGTTAATCATTGTTTGACATATACCAGATACTCTCTTTGAAGCACAGAATGCTTCTCCACCAGGCTCCTACCAGATCTTATCTCAGTGTCTTGAGACTAGAGACTCCTGTCCCATACATACCAAGGCAACCTGCTTTCTGACAGTTGTCATGGACTTTAATTGAACTCCTTCAAAGGAACATTACAAAATTTGCTAAAAGTAATCAAGGAGGTCATAAGTAAAAGAAAGGATATTCCATGCTCATGGACTAGAAGATGAAATATTGTTAATATGTCAGTACTACTCATAGAAATTTATAGATTCAATGAAATCCCAAATCAAAATAACAACACCTTATTTAAGAAATGGAAAAGCTCATAAAGAAACTTATGTAGAATCATAAAGGGTCCTGAATAGCTAAAACAAACTTTAAAATTTTTTTTAAAAAGTTGGCGTTGGAGTACTCGCCCTTCCTTATATTAAAACTTATTACAAAGACACAGAAAACAAAACAGTATAGTATATTCACAAACACAGATATATAGACCAGTGGAATCAAATTGAGAGGCCAGAAATCAACCCATGGATTTATGGATATTTATGGTTAACTAAATTTTGACAAGCTGGCAAACAGAACTCAACTGGGAGAGAAGAGCCTCTTCAAAAAATGGTGTTGGGAAAGTTGGATATCCATTTGCAAAAAAAAAAAAAAAAGAGAAGTCTCCTTGAACTCACCAGCCTCTGGATGGTGGCTATGGACAGAGGGGGACATAGGCATTCACCTCCCCAGGAAACCAGAGAAAGAGGGGTGCAATCTAAGGTTGATTAAGCTTTTGGTATACAAATTTGGTCTGCTATGCTCCATGAACCCATTCAGGAAAGGTGGGGCAATACCATTCCTCCACAGGACTAAAGAGATCTGACCTCTCAATCACCCTTGCTACTGACCAGGACTGGTTTTTGAAGATGTAAAGTGGAGTGGAATTATTTCCTACCTTAGAAAAGGGAAGATGCTGCCAGCAAAGGCTGGAGAACAGCCTCTGAAAAAGTTTGAATTGTGAGACTTTGAACCCGGGAAGGATCCTCTATAACATTGTTGCTGTCTGTGTTGCAGTGAACACACATTGACCAGACTTTGAACTGAGAAGGCTTCCAAAGACCATCATCTGCTGGCAGAACAAGGAAGTACATGTAAGGAAATTAAAAATAAGTAAGTTAGAATGGCATTTTCTGGCATGTGCAGTCTTCCTCCCCAAGGCCCTTGGAATTGGGTCTGCAACCCATTACTGGGCCTGTGGCTCATATTTGAGCAACTAACAGGGGCAATCTTAATGACCTAGGAAAGATTGAATCATGAATCAAAGAATGTCAGTAACACACAGCCTCCTGCCACTGAAACCCTACACAAGAGAGAAATAGAGCATCAGAGTAAACTCATCATCATAATCACATGCCTAGACATCAGCAAAAAATTACAAGCTATACTAAGAAAATGGAAGAAAAGTCCCAAATAAAGGAATATATCAAAGCCCCAAATGAGACACAAGATTTGAGATGACTAATCAAAGATGCTTATAGAAATTTCCAAATCAAATTAATGTTGAAAAGACAATACAGCTAAAGAGATAAAGGGCAATAAGAATACACTGGGTGAGCACAAACAAGAATTTGAAAACCTGAAAAGAAAAATAACCAAGCTCATGGAAATGAAACAGTAGATGAGATGAAAAACACATTAGAGTCATACAACAGCAGACTTGCAATGACAGAAGGAAAAATAAGTGATACAGAAGACAGAACAGCTGAAAATGAAGATAGAGAAGAACACAGAGAGAAAAGAATGGGAAAAATTGAGCAAGAATTAGAGAGATGAATGATAACATGAAGCATAACAACATATGTGCCATGGGAGTTCCAGAAGGAGAAGGGAAGGGAAAAGGGACAGAGTATTGGAGAAAATAATGGCTGAAAATTTGCCAACTCTAATAAATGAAATGAATTTACATGTCTTAAATATAGCATACCCCATCAGAATAAATCTGTATAGAACTTCTTCATGACACATACTACTCAGAATGTCAAATGTGAAAATTAAACAGAAATTTCTGACAGCAGCAAGTTAGAAGCAAACCCAGTAAGACTTAATGCAGATTTCTAATCAGAAAACTGGAGGTGAGGTGAGAATACAGTGGTATGATATAATTAGGATACTAAAAGAGTTATTAAAATAAATAAAAGAATTATGTTGCCAGCTAAAATTTCTTTATCTGGCAAAATTGTCCTTCATATAAGAAGGTGAATATAAAATATTCAAAAATAAACTGAAACTAAGAGAGTACATTAAAAAAATTTGCCTTTGCAGGAAGTATTAAAGGGAACCTTACAGCTTGAAAGTAAAATATAGTAGACAGAGGCTTGGAGGAGTGTGTAGAAGGAAAGAGTCTCATAAAAGAAAATCAATATACTAAAAAGACAGATGAAAATAAGATATGACATATGAAAGCCAAATAATAAAATTATGGAAGTAAATAATACATTTAGAATAATGTCATTGAATCAAAAGTTATAGTCTGAAAGAATGGAAAAAAAAAACATGAGCTTGCCATATATTGCCTACAAGAGACTCACCTTACACCCAGGGTAACAAACTGGCTGAAAGTGAAAGATGGGAAAAAGATATTCTATGGAAGCAGTAACCAAAAAAGAGCAGGGATATTCTAATATTGGACAAAACAGACTTTAAAAGCAAAATTTTATAAGAGATACAGAAGGCCGTTATATATTAATAAAAGGCACAATCCACCAGGAAGAAATAACAGACATAAATATCTATGCACCTAACCAGGGTGTCCCAAAATACATGAGGCAACCTCTGGCAAAAGTGAAGGGAGAAATAGACATCTCTACAATAAGAATTGGATACTTCAACCTATGACTCACATCATTTGATAGAAAAACTAGACAGAAGATCAACAGGAAATGTAGAACTTGAACATTGAACTTGAATGAACAATGAACTAGAACTTGAACAAATGAGCTAGACCTAACAGACTTATAATGAACATTGCATCCTAAATCAAGTGTTCATGAATCTTTCTTCTGGATTGACCATATATTGGGTCAATATATATATAAAGGCAGGTCTCAATATATATATAAATTTTGAAATTATACAAAGCACCTTCTCAGATTATAATGAAATGAAACTGGAATTCAATAATTGAAGGAAGAGAGGAAATTTTGTAAATGTATGGAGGCTAAATATACTCCTACACAAACACTGGGTCAAGGAAGACATTATAAGTGAAATTACTAAATATTTTGAGATAAATGAAAATGCAAACACACCTTATCAAAACTTACAACATACAACAAAGGCAGTGCTGAGAGGGAAACTTATAAACCTAAATGTTATTTTAAAAAGGAAGAAAGAGCTAAAATTAAAGATCTAACTGAACAACTGGACAAATTAGAAAAAGGACCACAATCCAAGCCCAAAGAAAACAGAAAGGTAGCAGTAATAAAGATTTGAACATAAATAAATGAAATTGAGGGGAAAAATAGAGAAAATCAACAAAACCAAAATGTGGTTCTTTGATAAGAACAATGAAATTGACTAAAAAGGAAAACAATGGCAGAGAGAGAGAAAATGCAAATAAATAAAATCAGAAATGAAAGTGGGGAAGTTATGACTGTCATCACAGAAATAAAAAGGATCATATGAGGATATTATAAGAACTCTAAGTCGACAAAATAGACAACCTAGATTAAATAGAATAATTCCTATAAATGCACAAATATCCTACATTGATTATAAAATAAATACAAAAACCCAACAATCCAATCACATTCAAAGAGATTTAATCAGTCATCAAAACTTCCCAACAAAGAAAATTCCAAGACCAGATGGCTTCACAGGTGAATTCTACAAAGCATTTTGAGAAAAATTAATATCAAAATTATCTGATCTCTTCCAAAATTTGAAGAGGAGGGAAAATTATTTAACACATTTTATGAAGTCATCACCCTAATACCAAAGCAAGATAGAGATACTACAAGAAAAGAAAATTAGAGAAAAATGTATCTAATTAATATAGATGCACAAATTCTCAAGAAAATACTTCAAAATTGAATCCAACAACACATCAAAAAAATTATACACCATGCTCAAGTGGGTTTTATTCCTGTTGTGTAAGGGTTGCTCAACATAAGAAAATCAAATAGCATAATGCATCATATTAACAAACTAAAGGAAAGGAAAACATACTATCATCTTAATTGATGTAGAAAAGTCATTCAATGAAATCCAGCATCCTTTTTTGGTAAAAACACTTAGTAAGATAAATATAGAAGGAAAATTCCTCAATATGATAAAGGGCATATAGGAAAAACCCACAGCCAACATCATCCTCAATGGAGGAGGTTTCAAAACTTTCCCTCTAAGATTGAAACACAGCAAGGATGCCCACTTTCACCCCTGTTATTCAATATTGTTCTAGAGCTTTTAGCTAGAGCAATTAGACAAGAATAAAAATAACAGCCACCCAAATAGGAAAAGAGGAAATAAGATCCTCACTATACACAGATGAAATGATCCTATACTTAGAAAATTCTGAAATATCTATGACAAAGCTACTTGAGGTAAAAACATGTTCAGCAAATGGCACAATATAAGAACAACATGCAAAAATCAGTCATGTTTCTGTATTACTAGTATTGAACAATCTGGGGAGGAAATCAGGAAAAAATTCCATTTACAATAGCAAAAAAAAGACTCAAATACATTTTTTTAAAGGAATCAATTTAAAGAAAGTTGTTCAGGACCAATATTCAGAAAACTACAACACAATACTAAACATAAGCATGAAGACCTAAACAAATGAAATACATTCTGTGTTCATGGATTGGAAGACTAAATATTGTGAATATGTCAATCCTACGAAATGTTTTATAAATTCAATGCAATATCAATCAAAATTCCACAGCCTACTTTTCAGAAAGAGAAAAGGCAATTATCAAAATTTATGGAAAGGAAAATGCACCCAAATAGGGAAAAGCATTATAAAAATTTAAAATGATGTGGGAGGATGTTCACTGCCTAACCTTTTAACATATTACAAAGCTACAGTGGTCAAAACAGCATAGTATTGGCATAATGATAGGAACATTGCTTAATGGAATTAAATTGAAAGTTCAGAAATAGACCCTTAACTCTGTGTTCAACTGATTCTGATAAGCCTACCAAGTCTACTTTACTAGAACAGAACAGTATCTTCAACAAATTGTGCTGGAAGAATTCGACATCCATAACCAAAAGAATGAAAGAGGACACCTTCTTGGATGTCTATATAACAACCAACCCAAAATGGATCAAAAACCTAAACATAAAAAGCCAGAATCATAAAACTCCTAGAAGATAATGTAGGGAAACATCTACAAGAACTTATCGTAGGTGGGGGCCTCTTAAACCTTATACACAAAGCACAAGCAGCAACAAAAATTTTTGATAAATGGGATCTCCTCATAATTAAACACTTGTGCAACTCAAAGGACTTTGTGAAGAGGGTAAAAAGGCAGCCTACACAATGGGAGAAAATATTTGGGCCGAAAACAGTCTAATATCTATGATATATATAAACAGATCCTAAAACTCAACAATAAAAACACAAATGACCTGATTGCAAAATTATAAAATACTTGAATAAACACTTGTCCAAAGAAAAAATACAAATAATGAAAATTGCAAGAAAAAATGCTCAACATCACGAGCAATTAGAGAAATGAAAACCAAAACTACAATGAGATATCTCTTCAAACCTATTAGAAAGACCACTATTAAAAAGACAGAAAGCTACACGTGTTGGAGAGGATATGGAGAGACAGGAATGCTTATTCATGGTTGCTGGGAATGTAGAATGGTACAGCCACTGTGGAGAACTGTCTGGCATTTCTTAATAAGTTGAATATAGATTTGCCATGTGACCCAGAAATTCCACTACTTGCTATATACCCAGAAGAACTGAAAGCAGTGATACAAACTGACCTCTGCACACTCATCTTCATAGGGATATTATTCACAATTGCTAAAAGATGAAGAGAACCCAGATGTCCATTAACCAATGAGTGGATAAACAAACTGTGGTGTATACACATGATGGAACATTATTCAGCTTTAAGAAGAAATGAAGTCATGAAGTATATGACATCATGGATAAACCTAGAGGACAGTATGTTGAGTGAAGCAAACCGGACAGAAAAGTACAAATAGTGTATGATTGTGCTATTATGAACTAAATATATCATGTAAAATCATGGAATTAATAACTAGAATATAAGTCAACAGAAAATAGACTGAGGCTTGAGAATAGAAAGCTGAGGGTTGATCTGTGCAGAACTGGTAAAAAAAATTGTTTGTTAATCTTCGGAAATGAATAGAAAAGTTGAAATCACTTCACAGTGTTTGTAACTAGCAGTGCTATTATATGGTTATTTCAGTGGTTGAGAGGGAAAGTCTAAAGTCATGTATATTACCATAAAGAAAGCTAAAAAATATATAACATGGGACTGTATAACATAGTGAAATCTCATGTGAACTATGAATATGGGTAATAGTCTATATATGTCTCTTTTTTTTTGAAACTGAAAGAATGTATGTTAACGTTACAAGATGTTAATATCACGGGAAAAATTATGGTATGTGAAATAAAGGAGACACAAAGTAATACATATTGCATGACTCCATTTATATAAAATGTAGATATATTTCAATTCATAAAGATGAAATAAAATTAGTGGTTGTATTGGACTAAGGAAGGATAGAGGGTTTGAGCAGTGAGTGCTAAGGGATGCAGAGTTTTTCTTTTTGGAGTAATAAAATTGTTCTAAAATTTTTGTGCTGATGAATGCACAAATGTGACTATACTAAAAGCCATTGATTATACGTTTTGAAAGGATTATATGGTATGTGAATATATGTCAATTACTTCTTTCAATTATGAAGGAGAGTCCCTACATCACACTATAAACAAAAATCAACTCAAAATGGATCATTGACCTCATTATAAGGGATAGAGCTATGAAATTCCTAGAAGAAAACCAGGGAAGCATCCTCAGGACATTATGTTATGAAATGGTTTCTTGGATTTTACAAGCAAAGCACAAGCAACAAGAGAAAAAACACATAAGAGATATCATCAAAATGAAAAAAAAAACTTTTGTTATTCAAAGGACTTTATCATGAAAGTAAATTGACAAAATAAAGAGGAAATATTTGGAAACCACATATCTGATAAAGGATTAATATTTAGAATATATAAAGAAATCCTTAAAATTAAGAACAAAATATTACCCACCCAATTTAAAAATGAGCCAAAGACTTAAAAGGATATTTCACAAAAAAATAAATTCAAATAAACAAAATTTCATGAGAAGATGCTCAACATCATTAGCTATCAAGAAAATGCAAATCAAAGTTATGAATACTATTTCACACACATTAGAATGGCTGCTATACAAAATAACAGAAAATAGCAAGAGTTGGAGAGGATGCAGAGAAATAGTAATACTCATTCATTTCTGGTGGCATTATAAAATGGTACAGCTGCTGTGGAAGAGGTTTGGCAGTTCCTCAGAAAGCTATGTATAAAATTGCCATATGAACTGGCAATACCACTACTAGTTATATACCCAAAGGAACTGAAAGCAGGGATTCAAACAGATATTTGCACACTGATATTCATAGTGGTATTATTCACAATTTCCATAGGAAGGAAGCAATGCCTGTGCCCATCAACCAAAGACTGGCTAATAAAATATGGTATAACATACAACAGAATATTATTCAGTCATAAAAAAGGAATGAATTCTAATACATGCCAGAGCATGGATGAAACTCGAAGACATCAAGTTGAAAGTTATAAACCATAGCCAATGAGGTTTATCCGAGGCACGATTATTGCTAATTGAAAACTTTTCCCAAGTGCCAACTGGCAACACAACTGGAAAAAGACCTTGAATAAAAGGGGGAAACGGTAAAGACAAATGAGTTCAAGTGGCTAAGAGACTTCAAAGAGAGTCGGGAGGTCATCCCAGA